>CAUYRT010098435.1:0-69030 GCA_963574885.1 Lepilemur ruficaudatus
AGGGTCTGTAAGCAAAATGGAAGAGGCGGGATGGGTAGTCGACAGGCAACCACCAGAGTCTGCCACGTACCTCACCTCGTTTTATAGACGGGAAAGGCCCCACAGGAAGCTCACTGGCAGGACGACACCTTGAGCCCACTCTCTGAGCCGGCAGACTCCCCACACCACCTGTTACAACTGGGGACTGAGTGCCAGCCGAGGCTCTCTGCTGGGGAACAGCAACCAGCCTCTGGCCACACGGGAGCCCCTTATTCCCAACCACCTCTCCTCCCAAGGAGTCTGCCCAGAACACACTTGCAGTAACAGGAGGTGACCCTCTGGTCACCAGGGGACTCGTTGTCCATGCAAATCCCCATGAGTCATTCTCCAAGATCTCAGGGAAAAAGGACTCCCAGATAGGGGCCCATCCCAGAATGAAATAAAACCTTGGCCCAAGGCCCAGGCTTTCAGAGAAACCAGCTGGCTCACTTGGAGATGGGGGTGGAGGTGAGGGTGGGAGGTCACCTTGAGCTTAGGTCTCTCCGGACAGAACTGTTCTCTTATTTTATCATTCATTCATCAAGTCTTTATAGATGTGACATTTATTCATTCTTCAGCAAATATTTATTACGAGGGGCAAGGTAATTCACTTTTATCTACACCTTTGAATTGTTTGCATTCATTAGGACACAAGCCTGGGCTGCTTTCGTTTGTTTTGTTAAGCTTTGCTTTTAATTAATTTTTAATAGCAAGTGATAAGTACATCATGTATGGAAGGTGACTCACACCGTGATGCATGGCTGGTAGCTTTGCAGGTGTTTTTCTGTGCGTTTCCACGTGGACCCATAGGAAAGGTATAGAATTGTTCTATGTGTTTGCATGAATGCTGTCATGAATGAATTTCAAAAAAGCAATTAAAATTAAATTTATCGAGGTGCCATTATGTGCCAGGCGAGGTGATAGATACAGCAGTAAACAAGATACAGCTGCTCTTAAGTCTAGTGGGAGATACAACCAACCAGAGAGATCATTATGACACAATCTAGTAAGTGCAATGAAAGTGGAGGGAAAGGGCGCCCACCTCAGCCCAGGGTGCATGTGGGCTCGGAGAGTATTAGTCAGGAGTATTTAGGTTGTAAGTGACAGAATACCAACCAACTTTTATATATTGAGAAATATATTTTATATATGAGGTAAGAAATCATGAAGTGAGACTGCCTTCAGGCAGGACTATATCCAGGGGCTCAAATATTGTCAAAAAATCTCTGTCTGTCTATTCTCTCTCATTTCTCTGGCTTTCTCTCCTTTGTCTTTTAGCTCTGTTTTGGATTTACCTTCGACAGGCTTTCTCCACTTGGTGGCAAAGATGTCCAGCAAGAACTCCAGGCTTTTTTTTTTTTTTTGTAAGACAAGGTCTCGCTCTGTTGCCTGGGCTAGATTGCTTTATTGCTTTACTCTTATACCTGGCAACCCCAGTGGAAAGGGAGCTTCTCTTTTGCCAACAATTCTTTTTTAATTGTTTTTCAGCACAGAGACTCGCTCTCTGGCCCCGGCTAGAGTGTAGTGGTGTCATCATAGCTCGTTGCAACCTCAAACTCCTGGACTCAAGAGATCCTCCTGCTGCAGCCTCCCAAGTAGCTGGGACTACAGTAGCTGGGACTACAGGCATGTGCCACCACGCCAGGCTAATTTTCCTATTTTTTGTGAAGATGGGGTCTTGCTTAGGCTGGTCTTGAACTCCTGACCTCAATCAATCCTCCTGCCTTGGCCTCCCAGAGTGCTGGGTTACAGATGTGAGCCACCATGCTGGCCTCTTTCCCAATAATTCTAACAAAAGTCTCAGGGATGAGTCTCATTGGTCCAGCTGGAATCACATGCTCATCCAGAAGCCAATCACTGTGGCCAGGGAGCTGCAATATGCTGATTACTAGGCTCTCCTCCAAGCCATACTCAAACCCCATAGATAAGAGTGGGGGAGGGAATGGTTGCCCAAAAGACAATTGAGATACTGCTTTCTGATCCAGGGGACATAAATGTCACATGGGCAAGATAGAAGATCCCCATTACAGAAAGCTTCCTAGAGAAGTTGACCTCTAAACTGAAAACTCGAGAATGACACTGGACTTTGCCAGGTGACAGGGAGGAAATGACCAGAAAGAGTGCTCTGGGCAAAGGGAACAGCATGCACAAAGGTCTGGTGAACATGCTTTCTTCCCAGAAAATGCAAGTGATGTAGATTTATACTGTAGCAGGAGGAAGAGGAAGTGATGAGGTCAGAGAGAAAGGCAGGAAGCCCGATTTTGGGAATTGCGATTTTAAACAGCCCCCACCTTCCTGCCCCATCCCACTCCTGGGACCATGACTTAGTCATGAGGTTTTCACACTCTCTTGCTTCAAGCTTGGCACAGTTTCTGTGTCATTCATCAGCAGATCATGTCACCCCACTGATCCATGCTTTGATTCCAGCATGTCAGCTGATCCTCACAGATTGGACCACAAATCGTACAGAGTTTCCTAAGGCAAAGGAATCTTAACTTGAAAGCAAGGAAGCATTAATAAATCTTAGACTGCCAGGTGCACAGCCCACAGATATTCTGGCAAGTTTTATTCAGTTGGAACCACATTATAACTAGGTCTAGCGCCACCACTTATTGGGTGTGTCCTGCTTCTAGCAGCTGGGTCTCATTTCATCCTCAGGGGAACCTTATTAGGGAAATGCTTTTGCTAATCCTGCTTCTCAGACGAGAACTGAGGACCCAGAATTTAAGGGACTTGCCTCAAATCTCACATACATGATTCCTTTTTATTTATTTTTTTTTTTTTTATTTCTGTCTTTCTTTCTTTCTTTATTTTTTGAGACAGAGTCTCACTCTATTGCCCAGGCTAGAGTGCCGTGGCATCAGCCTAGCTCACAGCAACCTCAAACTCCTGGGCTCAAACGATCCTCCTGCCTCAGCCTCCCGAGTAGCCAGGACTACAGGCATGAGCCACCATGCCCGGCTAATTTTTTCTGTATATTTTTAGTTGTCCAGGTAATTTCTTTCTATTATTAGTAGAGACGGGGTCTTGCTGTTGCTCAGGCTGGTCTCGAACTCCTGAGCTCAAGTGATCCTCCTGCCTCGGCCTCCCAAAGTGCTAGGATTACAGGCGTGAGCCACCGCGCCCGTCCTACATGATTTCTTTTTAATCCTTACCACAGTGCATCCCTATTTAAGATACAGGAAAACTGAGGCCCAGGTAGTTGAAGCAACTTGCCCAAGACACAGCAAAAATAAGGGGGTGCTCATACACTGCCGGTGGGGCTGCAAAGTGGTGCAACCGCTTTGGAAAACAGCCTGGCAGTTCCTTACACAGTTGAACATAGAGTTACCATGTCACTCAGCAGTTCTGCTCCTAGGTATACACCCAAGAATGGAACACGTGTATCCCCTCAAAATTTTTACATGCAGGTTCATTGCAACATTATTCGTTAGCCCAAAGTGGAAACAATCCAAATGTCCAACAACTGATAAATAGGTAAATAAAATAGATGCATACAATGAAGTCTCATTCGGCAATAGAGATGAATGGGCTACTGGACCTGCCACAAGGTAGATGCACTTGGAAAACATATTAAGTGAAAGAAAGACATAAAAGAGCACATGTTATATGATGTCATTTATCTGAAATATCCAGAATAGGCAAATCTATAGAGGCAGAAAGTGGATTAGTGGCTGCCTGGGGTGGAGGGATTTGGGGGAGAATGGGGAGAGACTGCTAAGGGTACAGGGTTTCTTCTGGGAGTGATGAGAATGCTCTAAAATTGATTGTGGAGATGGTTGCACAACTCTAAATATATGAACAACCATTGATTATACACTTTAAATGAATAAATCATGTGGTACATGAATTATATCTCAATAAAGCTTTACAGAAAAAAAGTTTAAAAATGATAATAATAAGGGAGTGGGCTGTGACCGTGACCTAAACCGCAACCCAATGTTTGAACATCTGCACCTATGATGTGCTCAACTAGCCTGAGCCAAAAAAAGCGAGGAGGGGAGCAGAATATAATTAGCAGAATATATGGAAAAGTCCAGGAGTATTTCAGGCATGGCTGGATCCAGGGGCTTAAGCAGTGTCAATGAGATTTTTGTCTTGCTCCGTGTCTCAGCTCGGATTTGCCCTGTGCTGCCTTCCTTTTCAAGCAGCTGACAAAAATGGGTTTGGTATCTCAAGGCTGCTGAGCTCTTATCGTCCTGGCCACCCTGTGGGAGTACGTTTGTCCTCATAGTTTTAGTAAAGGTCTGATGGAAAGTTCACTTTGACCTGGCTGGGGTCACCGTTGAATTAATCAGCATGGTCAGGACAATTATCTGCTCTGGTGGGCCAGGACTGCCCGACATGACCACGCTAGAGCAAGGTTTGTGGTCAGCTTCACCCAAACTGCACGGTCTGTGGGGCGGGGCTGTGCCCCAAAGGAAAGCTGGGCCTCTGGGCAGGCCCAAGCCTTGGCCACCCATAGTCCTGGGGGACTGTGGCCTCCACTTCACAGGTTTGACCGTTGTTTCTTCCACGTGCCAGCTATGTGACCTGGGCAAAGTACTCACCCTCCCGTGTTTCAATATCCTCATCTGCAAGGTGGAGATCATAGTACCTCCCCGGTAGGGTTGTTCTGCAACTTAACTGAGATGACTCAGTGAAGGGCTTGGAATGGTGCCCGGCACTCACTATAGTGGCTGATGTCACACACACACTGTAGAGCCAATGCCAGCTACCCATATCACTTTGGGGACAGCAAGAAAGCAGGTAGTACAAAAATACCAGTTGCTAGTCAAATCTGAGTTTTGAAAGCAATTGTGAAGAGAAGGGAAAAGACAGCCCTGGGACCCCCTGAGAGACAGAATCAGGGCCACCTACAGCACCTCCCCTGGGACACAAGTCACTATGTGTAATCATGCAACCTCATCAGACTGCACGCTCCCTCTTTGACTCTTGGCACCTGACACAGGGCCTGGCCTAGCAGAGCTGGATCCAGGGTTATAGGTCCTGAAGTTTATGCAATTTTCAAAAAAGAATACGAAACTATAAATATGAAATAGTAAAGAAAGTATTTACCAGCAAAGAAAAAAATCATTTATCTCAAATTATGGGACACTTGGAGAGTCACGACCCTTTCTTCTGAGGTCTCTTTAAGCAATTTAAAAAATACTAACACAAAGGCTTCCTGCCCCTCCCTCACTCAGAACATTCTAGAGCTCCCAACACTGGTAAATCATGACAAATCTGCCTTTGGGTTCAATAAAGAGTCTAAATAAATGTCTGTTGAATGACTAACATTATATGGCTATACCCCAGATTATTCTTTACAATGAACGATCCATGCCCACAAAGCTAACAGCCAGATGCTTAGTTTTTTGTTTGTTTTCTTTAAACAATGAAGAGAGTTTTAAGAAATCTCCTCTTCTTAGGGCCGGGCGCTGTGGCTCACACCTATAATCCTAGCACTCTGGGAGGCTGAGGCGGACGGATCGCTCAAGATCAGGAGTTCGAAACCAGCCTGAGCAAGAGCAAGACCCCGTCTCTACTAAAAATAGAAAGAAATTAATTGGCCAACTAAAAATGTATAGAAAAAATTAGCCGGGCATGGTGGCACATGCATGGCTATAGTCCCAGCTACTCAGGAGGCTGTAGCAGGAGGATCGCTTGAGCCCAGGAGTTTGAGGTTGCTGTGAGCTAGGCTGACGCCACGGCACTCTAGCCCGGGCAACAGAGCGAGACTCTGTCTCAAAAAAAAAAAAAAAAAAAGAAATCTCCTCTCCTTAAAAACAAAGGGATCCTGCCCAACTAAGTGCTGGGGCCTCTGAAATGGACTGACCTGGATTAATTTTCGGCTCTGGGTTCTGACTGGGGTGAATCACCTCCCTTCTCTAAGCCTCAGTTGCTTCCTCCATGTAATGGGCAGAGTCGAGAGAAATAAATGAAAATCACCTCAAGCATTAACTGGCATAGCCCAGTGTCTAGAATATGTGTTTAATAAATGAACATTTATTTTCCATTTTTTACTTGTTTATTTAACTAAGTCACACCTTCAAAAATAAATACAAAAGGGTGTCAAACAGCACCTCACGCTTCAAAGGAAAAAAAAGCATAAAAAAGAAACAGAAAGGAAAACAAAAAGTACAAAAGGAGGAAAAATGAGTCCCCTCTCCTTCCTTGTTCTCACCCACTTCCCTCCCACAATTAGAAGTTTCGAAACGGTTTCAAATTTGTAGAAATGTTGCAAGAATAATTCCGAGAAATCCAGTATACCCTTTCCTCCGAATCACTTATTTTTAATATTTTGCCATGTTTGTTCTTATTATCCTTTCTTTCTTCATGTGATATATTTATTACTATTAACATTTACTTTTCTGAACCATTTGAGAGTAACTTACATACATCCTGTCCCACTGACCCGTTAATATTATTTCAGCATACGTTTCCTAAGAACAGGATATGAATTTCTGGAACCACAGCACTGTTATCAAATTCAGGAAATTTACCGTGTTACCGTTCTTCAATCTGCCGTCCCTATTTCAGCACAAAGCTGACAAACAGCTGTGGCAATTCTGTCCTTTACAGCATTTCCCCCTGTAGTACAGGAGCTAGTTCAGGACCATGGTTTGCATTTTGTTATTGTGTTTCTTTAGTTTTCTTTAATCTGGAATGATTCCTCAGTTTTTCTTTGTCTTTATGACCCTGACATTTTTTGAAGAATGCAGGCCAGTATTTCACAGAATGTTCCTCATTTGGGGTTTGTTTAACAAACTACCCCTGAAATTCCTGTAGGACAGGAATTTAGGAAGGGAATAGGAGAGAAAGCATCTGTCTGCTCTGAGATATCTGGGGCCTCAGCTGGAAAACTCAAAGGCTAGAGACTGGAATTACCTGAAGGCTTATTTTTTTTACTCATCTGTCTGGAAGCTGGTATTGGCTGCTAGCTGGGGCTTAGCTGGGACTGTTGGTCTGAATCCCCACACATGGCCTCTCCAGTATCTTGAGCTTCCTCACAATATGGCAGCTGGGATGGAAGGGCAAGCGACCAAGTTAGAGAGAGAGAATGGAGGGCGCCATATGGCCTTTGTGACCTAGACTTGGAGGTATGCAGTGGCACTCTCACTGCATCCTGTTAGCTGAGGAGGTTACAATGTTCTGCTCAGGTTCAAGGGCAGGGAATGTGGACCCCACCTCTCCATGAGGCATGTCAGTGGCACATTGTAAGAGGAACATTTGGGATGGGATACATATTGGCTTGGCCATTTTTGGAAAATACAACCTGCCCAGTTAGATTCAGGTTATGTGTCTCTGAATGAAATTTGACTTAAGTGATGTTGTATCCTCAGG
The DNA here is from genome assembly GCA_963574885.1 of Lepilemur ruficaudatus. Classification (NCBI taxonomy): domain Eukaryota; kingdom Metazoa; phylum Chordata; class Mammalia; order Primates; family Lepilemuridae; genus Lepilemur; species Lepilemur ruficaudatus. The sequence continues at coordinate 7,345 of CAUYRT010098435.1, forward strand.
GTATCACAACTGGAGAGCTGTGAGGTCCATCTGTCCCTCATCGATGATGTAGATTTTGATCTGCTGATGAAGGTATAGTTCTGCCTGAAATTAATAAGTAATATATGCATGGGGGAGAGGTGGAGATGAAGACCATTTAAATATTTTGTTTCTCATCAAATTTCTGCCCTTAGATTTAGCATTTATTGATGATTTTTTGCCAGAAGCAATCTTTACTACAATAGTTATAAAATATTATATATGTATATTTTAATTCACATAAATGTAAACATTTCTGCACCTTGGATTTGTTAGTTGGTTTGTTTTGTTTTGTCTTTATGTAATAATTTATCTTAGAGGGCATTCCAGCCTAGTACAGACTTTTTTCAGGAGTGTCTATTGTTTTATTGATGGTGAGTCAATGTTACTTTAATGATAGTTTCTCCTTCTCAGTCTTTCCTCACACATTTGAGGAATGGCACACTCCTTGTCATCTTCAAGTCTTTGCTTAAATGTCACTTTCGGCCGGGCGTGGTAGCACTCTGGGAGGCCGAGGCCGGTGGATCTCTCACGGTCAGGAGTTCAAGCCCAGCCTTGAACTAAAACTAGACTAAAAAAATAGTCTAAAACAATACCAAAAAAATAGAAAGAAATTAATTGGCCAACTAAAATATATAGAAAAAATTAGCCAGGCATGGTGGCACATGCCTGTAGTCCCAGCTACTCAGGAGGCTGAGGCAGGAGGATGGCCTGAGCTGAGGAGTGTGAGGTTGCTGTGAGCTAGGCTGATGCTGCAGCACTCTAACCCAGGCAACAGAGCGAGACTCTGTCTCAAAAAAAAAAAAAAAATTGCAAAACCCCCAAATATGTCTTGCACTCCCTGTCTCTGTCTCTGCTTAATTTTTCCCCATAGTGCTCGTACCATTAATACGCCATGTATTTACTTGTTTACTTATTGTCTATCTCCCTCCACTAATAAGTCACCTCTGGCAGAACAGGGACCATGTCTATTTTCTACACGGATGCATTTCTAGCACCTAGCATAGTGCCTGGTAGATACTCAATAAATATTTATAGCTTGAATGAATGAATGAAACATCTTTGTCCCACCCACGAGCCTTTCCTAGAGCCATGTACCTATTAGGTGCTCAAAAAGTGTTGCTTGAATTCATGCATAAAAGAATGAACTGCACCAACCCCACTTGTGAGCTCAACCTGAGGTTGATCTGAAGCTGCTGCTCAAGGTTGCTTATTGAAATTTCCCTTTCTAAACAAGTCTCTCCCACAGTCCCAGAGCTGATAACGTGGACAGGCAGGCTGGCTGGCACCAGACTGGCCCTGGATGTGGGGAATCAGGCCACGTCACAGGGGTGGGGGGATCTCTGTGGCCAGAGGCTCCAGGGCAGGCACCAAGTTGAGCACTTGGAGGGAAGCTGATGCCTGTACCTCGAGCTGAAACAGAAACCGTGGTGGCTGGCAAGGAAGGATGCCCCCACCTGTGCCCCTCAGCCCCTGGGCCACTGCCGGCTTCAACAGACCACACAGACTGCGGGGGGCGGGGGTGGGGACTTTTTTGTTGAAGTGTAACGTACAGAAAAGTGCACACATTAGGAGACTGCACACACAGTGACAGCTCAATAAATTTCCACAAAGACAGCCCAGCAGGGCAACCAGCCCCTAGATCAAGGAACAGGATGTTCCCAATGCCTGGAAGCTTCCTTCCTGTCTTTGCCATCCGCAGTGATAACCGTAATCCTGATTCTAGCACCCATGATTGTCTTTGCCTGTTTTTGAACTTTATGTGACGGCATCATATAACACTAATTCTTTTGTGTATGACTTCTTTGCTACAAACTTCTTATGTTTGCAGCAACAGCCTTTTGACCCTGTCTCCTTCTCCATGAGCTCCGTGAGGGAAGGGAGCTTGCTAAAAATTCACTTTGCTCGACTGGTTTCAACGTGCCACTCATTCCTTCACGGCTCAACCACCCAGTGGACTGGAAATGTTGCTGATTCCATTTCACAGATGAAGGGACTGAGGCACTGAGAGGTTAAATAATTTGCCCAGCCAGGAAGTGAAGGTGTGTATTTGAACCCAGATCTCTCTGATTGCCAAGTTCATATTCTTGCCAACCATACACTCATTGTCAATAAAATGGCCATTTATTGAGCAACCTCTTTGGACTGGATACTACTTGAGCTTTATTTCCATTGCCTTGTTTGATTTTCCCAGGCCCTGATGAGTAATATACCACATGCTTGCTTAACAAATGATGAAAGGAGGATTCAGAGAGGTTATGTAACTTCTCCAAGGTCACGCAGCCTAAGAAGTCATGAAAGAAAGATTTAAACTCTATTGTATTGATTCCAAAGTCCAGCACAGGATGATATCAGTCCCCAGAATTTATGTACATCTTTCAAATATATTAAAAAATACCTACTGAGTTTTCAAAAAAGAGACAACAATAGCAGTCACCCTTTGTAGAACTTCTCTGGGTCAGATGCCTTGGGAAAGAGTGCAAATGATCCCCTAATAGCTGTTCTTGCCTCCTCTCTCCTACCAAGAGTACGCTTGAGTCTCAGCTTGGCTTCCTATGGCTTTACTACATATCCCAGCCTTCCTTGCAGCTAGGTGTGGCCACATGACTAAGTTACAGCCAGTGGAGAACTCTTACCCTGCAGACCCACATGGCCCATGCCAACCCCTGCATCACAACAATTTTGTTTTTAAGAGAAGGAGCCTTGCTATGTTGCCCAGGCTGGCTTTGAACTCCTGGGCTCAAGCAATCCTCCTGCCTCAGCCTCCCAAGGAGCTGGGACTACAGGCGCGCCACCGCATCTGGCGTACACATTTGTTTTTAACCTCTCAACGTCTCTGGCTGAGAAATGGGGGTGTAAGTATTTATTTAACGAAAGCAGGAAGTTATGTGTTACAGTCACCTGGGGCAGCAGTCCCCAGCCTTTTCGGCACCAGGGACTGGTTTCATGGAAGATAGTTTTCCCACAGCCGGGATGGGAGTGGGAGGCGGAGCTCAGGCGGCGATGCGATCAATGGGGAGTGGCTGTAAATACAGGTGAAGCTTTGCTCACTCACCTGCCACTCACCTTCCTAACAGGCCATAGACCCATACCAGTCCATGGCCTGCGGTTGGAGACCACAGACCAAGGGCATAGATTGGGAGAAGCAGCTAGGACAGCAGGGACACCAAAAGGTCTGTGTGGGTAAACAGACTCCGTTCACTGGGAGACCACCGGCTCCTGGAGCTGGATTGCTGCTGTCTCACTGAATGAGCTGGAGCAAGGCCCTTTCCCTAGCTGGGGTGCTGACTCCTCATCTCCACATGGGGGGGTGTGGGCTCCATCTACCCTCTTGGTTTCGTCTACTCAGTCTCAATTCCCCCATCCTCTCATAACAGCACCCTGATTTCCCCGGGAGCCTCCTTCTTTACTCTGCCTCTTTATCAGGCAGGTGGGGCTAACTCCATCCTTGGCTCCAGGGAACATCAAATGCCCCACACAGGCCAATCAGCACACCTCCTCCCTCTGCCCACAGGGATTGGCTCACAAATGGGCATGTGCCCCAAGTGGACCAACAAGTCAGCCCTTGGGTTTTTGCTGGAATTATTAAGAAAGCGTTATTTTCTTTCTGCTGTGCTAGTGCCAGGCCAGTGTGGTGAGGGTCTGAAAGCTCAAAGGTGGCCATTACTGGGAGAGTGAAAGACTGAGCCCTGATCATTTATGAGTCCCTGGATCTAGCCGTACCTGAAGCCAGCCACATATCCCTGAACATGGTATTCTCCGTGAGCCAATATGGTTCCTCTCTTGGCTTAAGTTGCTGTAGCAGTTGATGTGACTCCTCTGCCCATATCCCCTTGGCACTCATCCTTCTGCTGCACAATAACCTGATGGCTTCCAATTCCCAGCACCTGGGGACTTTGCCCCCATACACACTCAGAGCACATGCAGGCTGAGAATGCTGGGGCATTCACTATCCCCTACAAACAGCCTTTAACCAACGATTGCTAGGAGCTGGGGGATAAATGCCCCTTGCCTGGGCAATTCTGAGGTGTGTTGTATTCTGTGTCCCAGAGTGATAACCTGCTCAGCTATCTAGAAACCTTCTATTGGCTGTTTTCCCTTCCCTGTTTCACTTCTCACTCCCCCACCAGGGCTTCCTGGGATCATTTCCCAAATAAACTATCCGCATGCAAATCCTTGTCTGGGATCTGCTTCTGCAGGAACTCAACCTAAGCAATTCCTAAGATCAATTTTCTGTCACGCACGCTTAAAACTGCTCCTGCAGACACATAGTTCAAGCATTCTTTAAAATGTTGCCTCATAATTACATTTTTCCTACCTGCTTTTCAGCTGAAAATGAGTGCATGCACTGTGTGAGGTGACTTATTCGTGTGCACAGCAGAAAGGGACCCAACAAAAGAAAAGCCGCAGAATGGCCCTGGGATAGCTCAGTGGCCCACCCTGGCCACTTCCTCTTTCTCACCCACCAATCTTTCCCAAGCCCACTCACACTGAGGCTCTGGACAGCTCCCCTGTCCGCCCCAGGAGATAACCCCAGTTCCTTCCTTAAGGCCTCAGCCATCTGTCCTGTCAGTGATAAGGACATTTCATGTCTCTTCCCGTCTCTGACCTCTGAAAAAACCCTACCAACCCACAGCCTGTGATGTAGACTTAGACCAAGGTGTTCCCTCTTGGGGATAAAATCACTAGAAACAGAGAGGTTCCTAAGAGGTCACTATTCATTTATTCAACAAATATTTATTGGCTGGCGCGGTGGCTCACGCCTGTAATCCTAGCACTCTGGGAGGCCAAGGCGGGCAGATCACTCGAGGTCAGGAGTTCAAGACCAGCCTTGAACTAAAACTAGACTAAAAAAATAGTCTAAAACAAGACTAAAAAATAGAAAGAAATTAATTGGCCAGCTAAAATATATAGAAAAATTAGCTAGGCATGGTGGCTCATGCCTGTAGTCCTAGCTACTCAGGAGGCTGAGGGAGAAGGATCACTTGAGCCCAGGAGTGTGAGGTTGCTGTGAGCTAGTCTGACGCCACGGCACTCTAGCCCAGGCAACAGAGTGAGACTCTGTCTCAAAAAAAAAAGAAAAAAAAACAAAAAACCAAATATTTATTTAGTGCTTGGGCAAGGCATTCTAAATTGCAAACAACCGAATCAACTAGAGACAGCTTAAGCAGGAAGGAATTTCTCAAAGGTATGAGGTAGTACCCTAGATGTTAAACAACCACAGAGTGCAGCCAGGAGCATCAAAGCCAGGAGCATCAAACCCACCTTCGCTGTTGAACTGTTGGAGCAGAAACATCACTGCTGCCACTGTGATCTCTGCTTGGGACCTAGGAAGCTAGAGACTGGCTGCCAGAACTCCCCTATCATTCCCCCAGAAGGACCAGATACCTCTACCACTGTGCTTGCCAGAAGATTCCACCTCTTGGCATCTCACATTTTGCTTCTGCCTCCAAGGCTCACCAGGGGAGCCTAGGTCCCATGAGGTGTTCCTCCTGTAAGGAAGTGTGGAAAATGTAGTTCCTCTCTTTCTGGGCTTCATAGTACAGGAAGTCATACTAAAGGGGATTAGCACAGGTGTTCCATGAGCCAATCTGTGATGCCTGCAATAGGCTCATGACAAGGATAAAGTCAGAAAAGTCGCCTGCTCTCCGAGAGCTCACAGTTGAAATGGGGAGACCAACACCAAAGGAATAACTCCAGGAGGGATAATACTACTTAAGGGAAATTATAGGCAGTTCTGAGAAGATGGACCAGGAAGACTCAACCCATTCTAACAGGACCTCCCGAAAGAGGTGCCTCTGTACATGAGTCAGGAAGATATTTAGAGGCTGACCAGGCAAAAGAAAAGCAGGAGGGAACAGCACTTTAGGCAAGGGGAAATATCATATGCAAAGGCTCCGTGGCAGGGAAGGCCAGGGGCGTGGGGGAAATTGAGAGAAGGCCAGATGACTGGAGAACAGAAAAGAAGAGGGAAGGAAGCGGAGTGGGAGGGGAGCAGACCATGACCTTGTAGTCCACATTGAGGAGTGCAAACTATATCCTAAGGGCAATGGTGAGCCACTGAAGGCTTATGAGCAGGGCAGTGACATACAAGCAACTGCTAATATTTACTGACCACTTATTCAGTGCCAGACCTTTTGCTAAGCTATTGACATGTATCATTTAACGTACATTTGCAACAATCCTATAAGTAATGTTCTGCAGACCATGAGAAAATTACTTAGCCACTCTGTGCCTCAGTATCCTCATATATGCACAATGGGAATGATAATAGAACCTACACAAAGAGATAGTCTGAAGATCACAATGAGTGCTTGGCACGTGGGCCATGCTCTGTGTGTGTGTGTGTGTGTGTGTGTTAGCTTTTGCGACTATTTTTCCCATCTTATAGATGAAAAAGCTGAAGCCCAGAGAGATGAATCAACTTGCCTGAGATCACACAGCTAATAAAGTCTAGAATAGACAGGACAGTGTGGCAAGGGTAGAAGGGCTGGTGAGCATGGAGAAGCCACATCTTTGTGCCAGGAGCAGTGGGAACCAGGACCACCCATTGGGACCCACGTGGCCAGCCTGTGTTCTGATTGGTCGGTGCCTGGGCCATGCCAGTTGTTAAATATTTCAATATCACCCCTGCTATTACTACATATATGACACTGCTTTGTGGCTTTAACATTTACATAAATGGCATCACACTAAATGCTTACTTCTGCAAGTTCCTTTTCTCACTCAACATTGTATATTTAAGATCTATTTAGATCTAGTCCATTCCCTTTAATGGCTCACTAGTATTCCATTATGGGAATATATCGCAGTTTATTTGCCCATCTGCTGCCAATGCCTATTCGGTCCCTTCCACCCCATCTGCTGCCAATGCCTATTCGGTCCCTTCCACTTTTGGACCATTATGAGCAACGCTGCCACACCCAACTTTATACATGTTAGAGCCTCTCTAGGGCGGATGCCTGGCAGGGGATTACTGGTCACAGGGTTCATGCATTTCAATTGCCAAGTAACAGCACGTGAGAGTTCCCGTTTCCCCACTTCCTTCCCGAAAAGAATAACGTCACCACCCCCCATAACACCTATTATGTGCCAGGCACCTTTCTAAACATCGGACATGAAATAACTCATTTAACGTCCCAGGAAACTTTAGGGCAGGGAGTATCATCATCCCCACTGGACAGACGGAGGAATGAAGGCACAGAGAGGTGACATAACTAGCCCCAAGTCACCAGCTAGGAGTGGCAGCGCACAGCATGCACCCAGAGAGGCTGGCTCCAGAGCCTCGGCTGCTGATCACTCTTCTGTACTTGGTATTTTCTGGTTCTCAAACTGCTGCCAGCCCACGGCTGTGCACTGTCTCTAAGTGTCTTCCCTCGCGTAGCCCGCCCAGGAGGGACCGCGAGACTCTTTCCACCTATGTGTTGGCCAAGCAGGCATCTTCTTCAGGAAAACGCCTCTCTGTAGCTTTGGCTGCCCCTGAATTTCTAATCTCCAAAGCAAATGCTCCTGAAGGCCAGGACTTGGGGCAGGGCCTGGCACGGAATCGGCACCTGTCACAGGTGTGCCAGATGGACTGGCAGCGTCTCTCCCAGCTCTCGCCCTCCCTTCCTGCCGGAAGTCTGATTGCCGGTGAATAAACCTGCTCAACTCACTGGCCCACACCCGCGCTGGGCACCGCGGCGGCTCCCTGGCCCCAAACTCATTTCCCCCTCCGTGACCTGACCTCATCTCCTTGGACGCTCCCCCTCCCTTGTTTCTCTGTCCCTTCCTTTGGCCAAGCCTGTTCCCACCGCAGGGCTTTTGCACACCGTGTTCCCTCGACCTGGAACACTCTCCTCACGGTGGCTCCGACACATTTTTCGGGTCTCAGCTCAAATGCCACCTTCTCAGAGGGGCTTTCCTGATAGTCCTGTTTAAAGGAAACAGAGGCCTGAAAAGATTGAGCATAATTGCTAAAAATTGTGCAGCTGGAGTATCGGTGAGATTTTTTTGAATTATGTTATCTTATTATGTGCCTATATTTCTAATATTTTCTAAAATGATGATTCCCTGTGTGATTTTTTTTTAAAGTCAAACTTAAAATTAATTAAGAACCAACCCTGAGAAAGGACAAATGAGCTTTGGGGGCTCCATTTCCCACTCCTCTGGGGTCAGAATCGGCTCTTAGCACTTTGGGACCTCCAGGATTTCCTTACGCCCCACTCTCACGCCCTCTCCTTCCATCCGATGACCGTCTGCTCCTGGCTCTGAATCAGAAGCCCGAAAGCAAAACCCAAGATCCACAAGCCCTCTCTGCTAAACCGCCTCTCCTCCCCGACGGATGCCTCTCATCTGCAAAACGGGGGGGTAATAAAAGACTTCACAGGGATTTAGCATCAAGGGGCTTAAAAACATTTGGCAGAAGGAAGGGCTATTACTGTGTGGGAACCGTACTGTGTGGTGAGTTTGGAGTCACATAAACTCTAGATCAAATCCTGGCTTGCTGTGTGACCTCAGACAACTCACTTAATCTCTCTGAGCCTCAGTCTCCCTGTTTGTGACATAAGGATTATAAAGATACCTACCTAGTCCTTTAGAAGGGACATTTATAGGACGGGACGGTGGCAGATCCAGCAGCCCTGTGATATCAGCAGGGACTCAGGTTCTTTCCACCTCTCCGTCCAGTGTTGGCTTCGTCCTCAGGCTGATGGGATCCTCGTGATCACAGGGTGACTGCCAGGAGCCATCAGGGCCACAGGCATTCTCTTTCATGTCCAGTGGGAAAACAGATTCACTTCCAGACTGTGTCCTGGAAGAGTGTGGAAGAACTTTCCCAATGCTTCTGGCAAACTTCTCCCCATGTCTCATTGGCCAAAGATAGCTCTCCTGCCCATTCCCAAACCAGTCTCTGGCAGAGGGATGCGAGTCCCATGATTGGCTTTGACTGACGCCTGAGGCCCGAGGCCTGTGGCTGGGCTGAACCGAATGTCAAGGGCTGGGCTGAACTGAATGTATTGTCCACCCATCGGCCTCGCAGGGCCACTGGGAGCATGAGAAGAGCTCATGCTTGCAAAGGTGATAGCAGTTCTTATTAGTATTAATATTACAGGTTGAGCATTCCTTTTCTGAGATGCTCAGGACCAGAAGGGTTTCAAATCTCAGATTTTTTCAGATTTTGGAATATTTGCCTTATACTTACTGACTGAGTATTTCTAATCTGAAAATCCAAAATCCGAAGTGCTCCAAATGATCATTTCTTTTAAGAATCGTGTTGGGGGTGCTCAAAAAGTTTCAGATTTTGGAGCATTTTGGATTTCAGATTTTCAGATTAGGAATATTCAACAGTATTATTACTATTATCATCATTACCAACATCACCATCATCTTTTGGAGGCTTTGGCATCAGACAGACTCCAATCGAATGCCAGTTTCTCTACCTCTTAGCTGTAGCCTTATGAAAGTTTCTGAGCTTCAATGCTGCTCTGTAAAATGGCAGTAAGTGTTCCCATCCCACGTCATTATTGTGTGGCAATAGTTAATGCTCAGTATGTGCTGATAGCGCATGTTTTTGGCCTTCCCAGTAGGAATTTGGGGGCCTTTATCTACCCTTGATAATATGGTTCCAGTGAGGGAGACCTCCCTTCTGGTTCTAGGAGTGGACACATCATCCTCACTTGGATTCCTGCATCCCTTGGGTCAATACGATCGGTTCAGGGAGAGCACGTGTGATCCAAACTGGACCAATGACAGGCAGCTCCAGAACCTTGCCAGGGAAAGGGGTTCTCTCTTTTCTCTAGAATTGCTGAGCTGGAAAAATGGGAGCTGGAAGTTGCTAGAAACCATCGTGGCCACCTCCTGAAGATAGCTGGGAGGAAGGAAAGCAGAGACAAGAGATGGGGAGAGGCGGAGGCCTGTTGATACTCCTGGATCCAGCCATGCCTGAGCCAGACGTACCACTGGGCTTTTCCTTGTGTGAGCCGATAAATTCCCCTTTTTGGGAACAGAACCTCTACCTCGAAGCTAGTTGAGGTAGGGGTTCTGTTACTTGCAATGACGTAAGCAGAGTCCAGCCCAGCCCAGCAGAGGTGGGGAATTAGAAAAGGAGGTGGCCTCTGAGGGCAGCATCATGCCTGTCTAAGTCAGCTCGTTATCCCAACAATTTTGCCCAAGCCAATGCTCAGAATGGAACTCCAGAAGCTTTGGAAGTTAAAAGCACAGTCTAGCGAGTATCCCTCCCAATTTCTTCTCTGTGATTATAATAAACAGACACATACCACACAGAAGGATATTTTTAGAAAAATGGAAGCCTGCTCTCCATTTTCAGTTCGAACATCACCTCCTCCGAGAGGCCTTCAGCGACCACCCAGCTGCAGTAACTGCCCGTGTCATTCTCTCTCGCATCCCAGCGTTTTCACCACCTACGTCAACCCACTGGGTTTTCTCCGCACTACCTTTCTCTCCTACCAGATTGTCAGCTCTATCAGGACAGGGATTTTTCTCTGCTTGCCGTGGCTGTGTTCCCAGTGCCCTGAACAGACTGGCCGAGTATTCAATACACATCTGTCAAACAAACATTGCTCCGTAGTTGGTTGGCTGGTTTTAACTTTCAGGGTGATAGACATGGGTCTGCCTCGCTCTTTCAGACGAGTGCCCGGGGCTCTGTTGATTGGCTGGGTCGTGTTTGTTTTCCAAACCCTGTTGAATGAGTGGGGTCGAAATAAATGGCCAAACAAACCAAGAGATGAGTGAGTCAGTCCCCCTGCCCCGAAACACTGAGTAGGGGAGAGGGAGGGAGGACCCACCCAGCCTCTAATAGGCTCGTCCTGATTCACAGGGAGAGGACTTGACTTTGTGTCCAAGCAAGAATTCCCCAGGCAAAAACAGTCCTCAAACACACAAAGACTAGGACAGGGAGGTAACCCACTGATTGTCTCAACACTACAGGGTGGAGCTGTTTATTAAGCCCCCGCCCTCAAAGGGAATTAACTTAAAATTCTTTTCTGATTATAAAAGTAATATTGGCTCATCATTATAAAAAATTTTTTCAGACAATAGAGAAAATTGTGAAGAAGAGAATGAAACACAGTCATAATTTTAGACCATTTTATAAATAACCTCATAGATTTTTAAATGCATAGAGGTATATTTAAACTCTAAAGTGAAATTGTGCTATCTTTATTTATTTATTTATTTTTATTTATTTATTTATTTATTTTTTGAGACAGAGTCTCACTCTGTTGTCCAGGCTCGAGTGCTGTGGCATAAGCCTACCTCACAGCAACCTCAAACTCCTGGGATCAAGCGATCCTTCTGCCTCAGCCTCCTGAGTGGCTGGGACTACAGGCATGCGCCACTGTGCCTGGCTAATTTTCTATATATATATATATTTTTTTTTTTTTTTTAGTTGTCCAGCTAATTTTCTTTCTATTTTTAGTAGAGACAGGGTCTCGCTCTTGTTCATGCTGGTCTCGAACTCCTGATCTCAAACGATCCACCCGCCTTGGCCTCCCAGAGTGCCAGGATTACAGGCGTGAGTCATCGCGCCCGGCCAGAAATTGTGCTACCTTTTTATTTGACAAGAATACCTAATATTTATTGAGTAACAATGTGTATACTAGTTGCTATCTATGTATGAATCCATTTTATACTCACAGTAGTCCTGTGTGATGAATACCATTATTAAGCTCATTTTGTAGATGAGATGGGAAAACTGAGGCACTGAGAGGTTAAGTGATTTACCCAAGATCACACAGTTGTAGGTGGTCAAGCTTGGATTCAGACACAGGCAATCTGGCTTCAAGGCCTCTGACCCTAAACCACCACACCACATTGCCAAGACAGAGTGCAGGCCCTTCACAAGTTAATGTCCACAGATCTGAGTCATTGTTTTCAGTGTCTAATTTATTCTTCTATTAATAGACATTGGGGTTTTTATAATTTTCTCCTATTAGGAAATAGATAGAAACTTCCCTTTGGGGCCTTTAATGAGATAAGAAAACTGTGGTTCCCTGTCACCACAATCCATGTTTCCTACCCAGGAGAAGCAGTGAGGGGGTGCCACTTGGTTTTGTTTGTTTGTTTATTTTTTCTCCTACTTAACACAGTCCCAAACAGCCAGTGAGAAAAAGGCAAGTGAGCATACTTTAGAAGCTTTAGGAAGTGACCACTGTCAGCAGGGGAGAAAAGAGTTACCAAAAAAGACAAAAATTCAGAAGTCTAATAATTTGGATGCAAATGAGCTAATGTAGTTTCACACTGTCTGAAGGCTTCACCATATTCTAGTGCAACACACATGTTCACCACAATGACTGAAATATCCATTCTGAAAAGGTCAAATGATAGGCAGATACTCCATCTGACGACAGTAAACTACGGACACTTCATGGCAGATGGTGACAGATGGAAACATACAAGCAAATACAGGGAAGACTCATTCCTCTGGCCCACCAGCTGGGCTCAAATCCCTCATTCTGTCTTTGCTGACCATGTAGCAAGGGTAGGAGGTCCCCTCACCTGCTCTGTGGCTGTTCCTTCAGGACTGTGAGGGTGGCAGGGACATTAAATGACATCCTGGATGTGAATTTAGGTCATTAGCACCACTTCGAAGCAGCCACCCCGATGCATACATATATTGGCTGAGGGGTTTACCTGTATTTGAGAAACATCCGTAAAGTATTTATGTGCCAGACATGAGGTTCTAAGAGCTTCATGAATATTAGCTCATTTCATCAAAAAATAATACTCTGAAATACATAATGGAGAAACTGAGGCACGAGGAGGTTAATTTGCTCAAGATGACAGAGACAGTAAGTGGCAGTGCTGGGATTTGAACCTCAGAAACTTGGATCCAGTGTCTGGGTTCTTAACTCCTATCCTAATCAGCCTCTCTGTCTATACCTTGGCCCAAGAGAGCTGGCTAGCCTTGGGACACTCAAAGCAAGTTCACTTTCAGCTGGGGGTTGAAGGACAGCAAGGTAAATAACTTTTTTTTTTTTTTTTTGAAACAGAGTCTCCATATATCTCCCAGGCTGGAATGCAGAGTCATCATCATAGCTCACAGCAACCTCAAACTCCTAGGCTCACATGATCCTCCTGCTCAGCCTCCTGAGTAGGTGGGACTACAGGTGCGCACCACCACACCCGGCTAATTTTTTCTATTTTTAGTAGAGACGGGGTCTCACTCTTGCTCAGGCTGGTCTTGAACTCCTGAGCTCAAGCGATTCTCCGACCTTGCCCTCCCAGTGTGCCAGGATTACAGGCATGAGCCACCGCACTGGGCCAAGGAAGCAGATTTTAAAAAGAAACAGAATATTATGATAAAAGAAAGAAGTCAGATATAAAATGTGGCATAGTTGATTCCATTTATATGAAATGTTCAGGACAGGCAAATCCATAGACACAGACAACAGAGTGATGATTGGCAGGGAGTGACTGCGGACAGGTACAGAGGTTCTTTTTGGGGTGATGGAAATGTTTGGGAGTCAGATAGTGGTGATGGTTGCATGATTCAGTGAATATACTAAAAGTCACCGAATTATATACTTTTAAAATGGTGAAGTTTATGTTATATGAATTATATTTCAATAATAACTTATTTTTTATTTTTACTTTTAGGGACAGGGTCTCGCTGTGTCGCCCAGGCTGCACGATCCCACTACTGATCAACATGGGAGTTTTGGCCTGCTCCGTTCCTGACCTGGGTCAAGTCACCCCTCCTTAGGCAACCTGGTGGTCCTCCACTCCTGGAGGTCACCATATTGATGCCGACCTCAGTGCAGACAGCTGATCAGCAGAGTGTACGACAGCCCAGAACTCCAGGGCTCAAGCGATCCTCCCGCCTCAGCTGGGACTGCAGGTACACGCCACCGAACCTGGCTCAATAATAATTTTTAAAACATTTTTTTACAAAGACCAAAACAGGATAATTTCACATAATATGTGCCATGAGGACAAAATTGTGAAATGTTAGAAGTGACAGTAGCTGGTAGGGGCAGGAGGGGAAATGACCTCAGTCAGGGTGGTTGCTGAAGGCCCCTCTGAGAAAGTGACATTTGTAATGGGACCTGGATTATGACCGGAGGTTGACTATATGAACATCTAGAAAAAGACAGACCAAAAAAACAGCAAGTATAAAGGTCCTGGGGTAGGGACAAGCTTGGCATGTTCAAGGAGCAGGTAAGTGAGTTGGCATGCAGGGGAACAGGTTCAAGAGGGGGTCTGAGACCCCTTCAGGGAAGGAAGCAGACCAAACAGGGCCCTGCAGACCACTAAGAGGAGTTTGGGTTTTGCTCACAGTAAAATAGGGCGTCACGGGAAATGAACATGATCCAATCTATATACTTCAAGAAGACTGCGGGGACTGCCACGTAAAATAAATGCAGCCGTGTACACATAATATTTTAGTCAATCATTGACAGTGTAGATGTCCCATAAGATAACACCGCATTTTTGCTGTACCTTTTCTATGTTTAAACAGGAACAGATACACAGATATTCACACTGTGTTGCCATGCCTACGATATTCGGTAAGTACAGTCACACGCTGCCTATGTTGTCACTATGGTCACATGGAAGCAATAAGCTCTACCACACAGCCTGGGCGTGTCGTAGGCGACACCGTCGAGATTTGTGCAAGCACACTCCACGACGTTCCCACAGTGATGACATCACCCAACGATGATGCGTTTCTCAGAGCACATCGCGTCATTAGGCGAGGCATGACTGTCGCCGGCAGGACAAACGTAAGTAAAGCCCTTTGACACCGTGCCTGTGGCTGCCAACGGTCAGCAACTGCCAGTCAGCGCTCGTGAACCAGAGTCATGCCTGTTCGCCATACTTATTCCAACACAGGAAGTCAAGGCTGTGGCTATTTTGATATTTCTGCCTCACCTCCCTATTCTGTGAGTCATCCCGTGCAGCGACTCTTCCTCCCCACCCTCATCCCCTTTGTGCCCTCCCCGCCGTCCCCACCCCAGCACGGAAACTCGAGTTCCCAAGCTGCCCCAGGGCTTACCTTTTTACTTTCTCCCTTTAAAAAAGATCTATTTTTTTTTCTTATTTCACAACATACGTTATTTTGCAGAAAAAAATGATACAAAAATATAAATGAGCGAAAGGAAAAAAATACCTATGATCCACAATTCACCAATAATGATTATCAAAACAACGTTTTAATGTATGTTATTCCTGTCCTTTTTTATTTTGGGGGTTTTGGATTTTATTGATATTTGTATCGAGGTCATACATGCACAGAAGTTGAAGAGTCAGATTTCCTAAAAACAGAAATCTCCACTTCACTCCTCTCATTTTCCTCTTCCCAAAGACAACCACTTAGGCCGGGCGTGGTGGCTCACTCCTGTAATCCTAGTACTCTGGGAGGCCGAGGCGGGCGGATTGCTCAAGGTCAGGAGTTCGAAACCACCCTGAGCAAGAGCGAGACCTCGTCTCTACTTAAAATAGAAAGAAATTAATTGGACAACTAAAAATATATATACAAAATTAGCCGAGCATGGTAGCACATGCCTGTAGTCCCAGCTACTTGGGAGGCTGAGGCAGGAGGATCGCTTGAGCCCAGGAGTTTGAGGTTGCTGTGAGCTAGGCTGACGCCACGGCACTCACTCTAGCCCGGGCAGCAGAGTTAGACACTTTCTCAAAAAAAAAAAAAAAAAAAAAAACAAAGACAACCACTTAGGGCTAATTGCTTTGGTCCTTAACTCCATGTCTTGGAATAACATGCTTCTGTCGCCACTTCTTAATTGTTCAGTTTTTAGCAAAGTCTGCTTTCCCACTCTGGGTGATGAGAGTCTTTCCTGTGTTGGGCACACACCTGTCCAGCGTGCACACACCCTGCCTACCTCCCATCTTCTCAATATAGTCACGTGGTAATTTTGGTGCAATCGAGATTTACTGTTATATTTACATCATTGTAACAATATAAATGCCATTCACAGCTGGGCTCCATGGTAAACCATAACGACCTTTGCTTTTCTGCAAAGATTCCCATTTTTCTTGGGTTAATTATTATCTCGTTCCTGTACCCATACCACCCGCACCTAGTTTTCTCAGTATCTGTCAACAGTTCAACTCCAAACTCTTTGCAAGTGTCCAATTGTCCTCTTAACAACTTCCAATGCATCAGAAATTTTACCCTTTTACCTTCTGGAAGAAACCTCGCTGGAGTTTTCAGAGCTACTCCCATCTGGACTGGTTACCTCTCTGGTGCTCAGCTGTCATCCTGGGATCTCCCTCCATCATCATCTAGGGATCCCAGTTGGCTTTCTCCTGTGCTGCGTTTCCATTTCCTGGGTAACGTGTCTTTTTATTCCGTCCTCGACCCCCCTCCTTTCGGTATAGCACAGCTGCCAGCAGCTCCTTGAGAAAGGATGTGTGGGAAGTAGACATTTTGAGACTTCCATATGCTGAAAATATTTCTCTTCTTTTCATTTTTTTCATGATGGTTTGGCTGGGTATAAAATTCCAGGTTGGAAAGCATTTTCCTTCAGAATTTTGAAGGCATTGCTCCATCACTTTCTTGCTTCCAAGTTTTGGCTAAGAAGTCCAAAGTTATTTTGATGCTCTAAATGTGACCCCTTCATTCCCCTCTCTTCTGGAAGTTTGCAGGGTCACTGTTCTCAGTATTTTGAAGTTTTATGATGAAGTTCCTGGCAGGATCTGTAAGTCTGACTGCTTCTCAAATAGGCTTTTAATCAATTTCCCTATGTCAATGAAAAAGAATCCAAACTCTGTAAAATAAAGAGGTTTATTATGTGCAACCAAATATGTGCAACCATGGCCTGGAGAGCCATGCCCAAGCAGCCTTGACCAAGTGGTCTCACTGTGGTTGGGTTACAGTTTGGTTTTATACATTTCAGGGAGACAGAAATTACACATAAAGTCATAAATCAATACATGGAAGGGGTTCATTGGTTTGGCCCCAAAAGACAGGACATCTCAAAGTGGGGCATTACAGGTTATAGATGGGTTTAAAGATTATTTGATTTGTAACTGGTTAAAAAAAATGAAGCTTTTTCTAAAGGCTTGGAATGTTTTTAAGTTAAGATAAGGAAGTCTGTTAATCAGCAACAAGCCACCATACATATACCGGACATATACCCAGACTCAAGTGATCTGTTAAGTAAATCAATGACCTGCAGGTGTGGTTTAAGCTTTGTCTTGTATCGCCTTAGACCTGCTAATGAGTTACAAAAGACATCTCCAAGAAGGAAGGGGAGGGTATGACGAGACAGGTCTGACTTCCCTTCTCACAGCCAGCAAGTCAGCCGTAGGGTATTCTGGGGTCCCCTTGGCCAAGAGGGAGTCCGTTCAGTCAGCTGGAGGGGGGCTTAAGATTTTATTTTTAGTTCACACTTATTATACTTTCCTGTCCACCTCACTCAACCATTTTAATTTTACTTTCAGAGGCACTGGGTGCCACCAGTTCCTGAGACTTTTAGAAGTTGGGGAGTAAATCAGGTTGGGGAAAGCCCTACTGTTTGCCTTCTACCCTACAAAATGATCTTACTATTGTCTCCTCTCCTATTCTCCAGTCTGTTAAGTCTGGAGCCGAGAGGGAGACACACGAAGCAAAATGCTGTTTATTTGAGCATCTGGGTGCAGATGGGCGGAGGCATCCATGAGATAAAAGGGAGAGCCTCGGGGTTTTACAGAGGGTTTTCCAGGGGGAGTGAGCAACTGGGCCAGAACAGCCACTGTAATAAATTCTTTTCAAACCACCAATTTCTGGGCCCCCTGTGTCAGTCACATCCTGCAGAGACAGGGAGGGATAGCTTTGTCCTTATCAGGGGGGATAGGAACGTGGCATCGCTGCGACTGTCTGTGGTCAAAGTTAGATTTACAACCTCTGGACTCTCCAGACTCCTGTGGCTATTATTTCACAGGCCTTATGATCACTCCCTGTTTTCCATTAACCGCATTTCATCCTATACACACTTTCCAGGTTCCCGCCCTGAGCAAACCTAACGTAGTCCTTGAGGGCTTATGCCTTACAAAATAAACCCCTTTGTTGTCAATCTAGCGGGGTTTGGGGACATGGCAAAAGTAGAAGCACATGTTTGTTCTGCCATCTTGTCTCAAAGGCTCACTGACTAGCGTTAAAATGGTGCTCTCTACGTCCGCTGAAATCTCACTTCCTCCTCCCCCAGAGGTCCTGCCTGACTCACCTCTCCTTCCCTGTGCCAACAATGGGGACTGCCACACAGTAAGCACAGGGGATGTTTGTGAACAGGGTCACCCTCAGGGGTGGTTACCAAATGTGATCATCCTAAGAAATTCCTGACATGAATGTCCCAGTTTGCTTTGCCCAGATACAGAAGTGGAGAATTAAGACACAGAAGTGAGCGCAGTCGATACAGGTGTGTTTTCAAGCACGTCCCCATCGTGGGCAGATGCAGTTTAATCCCACTGGGGAGCTCCAGGAAACAGTTTAGAACATGCCCCTCAAACCTGTTCCAACTGAGGGCGAGGGGCTGGGGGTATTCACCCTCCAACTCCTTCCAGTCACTGGCTGAGGAGCATTGACTTCTCGGCACAGCTGGCTTGTGCTGTGCTGACAGGAAGCCTGTCTTAGTCTAGTTTTGCTGCTGGAACAGAATTCCTGGCCGGGTGCGATGGCTCACACCTGTAATCCTAGCACTCTGGGAGACCGTGACAAGCACATGGTTTGAGCTCAGGTATTCAAGACCAGCCTGAGCAAGAGCGAGGCCCTGTCTCTACTAAAAAAAAAAAATAGAAAGAAGTTAGCTGGACAACTAAAAACATATAGAAAAAATTAGCCGGGCATGGTGGTGCATGCCTGTAGTCCCAGCTACTTGGGAGGCTGAGGCAGGAGGATCGCCTGAGCCCAGGAGTGTGAGGTTGCTGTGAGCTAGGCTGATGCCACTCTAGCCCAGGCAACAGAGTGAGACTCTGTCTCAAAAAAAAAAAAAAAAAAACAACAAAAAAACACAGAATTCCCGAGATTCTATGGCCGGGCACATTGGCTCACGCCTGTAATCCTAGGACTCTGGAAGGCCAAGGTGGGAGGATCGCTCAAGGTCAGGAGTTCAGAACCAGCCTGAGCAAGAGCAAGACCCCGTCTCTACTAAAAATAGAAAGAAATAGAAAGAAATTCATTGGCCAACTAAAAATATATAGAAAAAATTAGCCAGGCATGGTGGCACATGCCTGTAGTCCCAGCTACTTGGGAGGCAGAGGCAGGAGGATTGCCTGAGCCCAGGAGTTTGAGGTTGCTGTGAGCTAGGCTGACACCACGGCACTCTAGCCCGGGCAACAGAGTGAGACTCTGTCTCAAAAAAAAAAAAAAAAAAAAGAATTCCCAAGACTCTATAAAGAAAAGAAATTTATTTCTCACAGTTTTTTTGTATTTTTGTTTGTTTTTAAATAGAGATCGGGTCTTGCTCAAGCTGGTCTAGAACTCCTGAGCTCAAGACATCCTCTAACCTTGGCCTCCCAAAGTGCTATGATTAGAGGCATGAGCCACCGTGCCCAGCCTATTTCTCACAGTTCTTGAAGCTGGGAAGTCCAAGATTGAGGGACTACTGTCTGGCAAGGGCCTTCTTGCCATGGCATCGCATGGCAGAAGGGCAAAGAGAGAGTGAGAGAGAGGCCAAGGGGACGCAACTCATCTTTCTGTAAGGAACTCACTCTCAAGACAACGAGCCCTCCCCCACTATTCTGGCATTAATCCACGCACAAGGTCAAAGCCCTCACAGCCTAATCACCTCTTAAAGGTCCCACCCCTTCATACTGTTGCAGTGGGGATTAAGTTTCCAACATATGCTTTTAGGGGGACACATCCAAACCATAGCAAGCCCTTAGGCAGAGTGTCACAGGTATTTGCAGTAGGACCTTGCAAGAGTTACGAGCAGGTACTAGAGTCTGCTATGTGGGTAAACAGGCAAGTAGAAATTCATATTCCTAGGCCCGCATCTGAGATCCTGTAGGTCTGACGTAGGACTGGAATCTGTTATTTTTTCACGAACGCTCTCAGGTATATCTGTTGTACCTGGCTCCATCGAATTTCTGCCTAGAAATTCTAGTGTCTGTTATCTGCTAAGTGGCCAAGGTTAGATTAAAACGCTAGAGTCCCTAGGCATTAAAGAAGTTATGCCCATTCTCTCCCATGAGTAAATCAACATGAAACAATACTAAATGGCAAAAGCAGATGAAGGGAAGTCCAAAGGATCTTATTTTTCCTAAGTGTGTGGGTGGAATAATGACTCTCCACAGACGTCCGTGTGCTAATCGCTGGCTGCTGTGAATATGTCACATTCCATGGCAAGGATGGATTAAGGTTGCAGATGGAATTAGGTTGCTAATCGCCTGACTTTGAAATGAGGAGATTATTCTGATTATCTAGGTGGCTCTAATGTAATCACAAGGGTCCTTATAAAGTAAAGATGAAGGCAAGAGAGTCAGAGTCAGAAGCAGAGGGTGAAGCGATACAGTCCCCGGCTTTAAGGATGGAGAATGGGCCAGAAGCCATGGAATGCAGCAGCCCCTAGCAGCTGGAAAAGGCAAGAAAATGGATTCTCCTATGGGGCTTCCAAAAGGAATGCAGCGCTGCCAACACCTTCACTTTAGCCCAGGGACACTTCCAACCTACAGAACTACAAGTATCTAATAATAAATTGGTGTTGTTTTAGGCCAATTCCTTGCCATAAATCCCTTAATATATATCTCCTACTGGTTCTGCTTCTCTGATTGAACCCTGACTGATACACATGGTAACCACTTTGATTCCCTGTTTAATAAAAGTATGAAATATCAAGTTTTTTAAAAAGCTTTTGTTTGGGCCCATTTTATTGACAGCTTCAACATTTTCTGAGCTTTGGGAAAATAGCAATGAATAAGTCTTCAAGTTTCTGTAAAATTGGGCTAATAGGAGTGCTTACCTCACAGGGTTATTATGAGGATTAAATACATGACTGAACATAATGCACTTTGAATAATGCCTAGTACAAAGTCAGTGTTTGAGAAACTTTAGAAGAGATAAAGGCCAAAGCAAGCCACGGGAGAGACAAGATCCTTGCTTTCAGGGAGCTTATATGCTAAATATAAACGGGCGATAAACTCAGGGAAGAAGGAAAGAAGAAAGGAAAGGAGGGCGGGTAGGGAGAAGGGAAAAAATAACTGATAGCGACAGGTGCTTCCGAGACACTTATTTAAGACTTTATGTCGCATTTGCAACCCATGGCCAAATCCAGCCTGCCACCTGTTTTCACATGGCCCATGAGCTAAGAATGGTTTTACATTTTTAAATGGTTGAAAAAAATCCAAAGAAGAATAATATTTCATGATATGTAAAAATAATATGAAGCTAGGAGTGATGGCGAGCGCCTGTATCCCAGCTACTCAGGAAGTCGAGGCAGAAGGATCGTTTGAGCCCAGGAGTTCAAGGTTGCAGTGTATTAGGACTGGGCCTGTGAATAGCCACTGTACTCTAGCCTCAGCAGCACAGCAAAACCCTCTCTCTAAAAATGGAAGGACTCTGGGAGCCTGAGGCAAAAGAATTGCTTGAGCTCGGGAATTTGAGACCAGCCTGAACAAGAGCGAGATCCCCATCTCTACCAAAAATACAAACAATTCGTCAGGTTAGTGGCCCACGCCTGCAGTCCCAGCCACTTGGGAGGCTGAGGTGGGAGGATCACTTGAGCCCAGGAGTTTGAGGTTGCAGTGAGCTATGATCATGCCATTGCACTCTAGCTAGGGTGACAGAGCAAGACTCCATCTCCAAAAAAAAAAAAAAGAAGAGAGACGAACAAGAAATTCGATCTTCAAGATCCAAAAAGTTTAAATGACGCTGGGCTCAGTGGCTCATGCCTATAATCCTAGCACTCTGGGAGGCGGAGGCAGAAGGACTGCTTGAGCTCAGGAGTTCAAGACCTGCCTGAGCAAAAGCGAGATCCCGTCTCTACTAAAAATAGAAAAAATTAGCCAGGCATGGTGGCGCGTGCCTGTAGTCCCAGCTACTCATGAGGCACGAAGATCACTTGAGCCCAGGAGTTTAAGGTTGCTGTGAGCTAGGCTAATGCCACTGCACTCTAGCCCAGGTGACAGCAAGACTCTGTCTCAAAAAAACAAGAAAGGTTTTACTGGAACACAGCTATGCTTATTTATATTGTCTATGCTGCTTGCACACTACAGAGTTGAGTTGTTGCTACAAAGATCGTAAGACCCACAAAATCTATAATATTTACTGTCTGACTCTTTACAGAGAAAGGTTGCCAATCCATTTTTTAGACTGAGTAGTCAGGGAGGGCTTCCCTGAGAGGTCACATTTAAGCTGAGACCTGAATAATAAGAAAGAGGAAGACTGGATAAGGAGGAGGGCAGAGCTGTCCAGGCAGAGGGAACAGAGAACAAAGGCAGGACCTTTCTCTCTAACCCTTCTAAAGAGAGACTCTGTCAAAAAGTGTGATAGGGTCTCATGGCTCTAAGGGTGCTGTGGCCTCTTAAGGTCCAAGCAGGGCTGGGTATCCAAGACTGCCTGACACCGGAACTTGCTCTGCCCCATGCTGGCCCCTTCTCAGCCTGGCACGGAACAGGAGCCCAGGAACTACATGTCGAGGGGCTTTATTTGCCTTCCTGGGGCAATGACTGGCATTTCAGTTTCATTCCCAGTAATAGGTGAGAAGAGCCACGACTCACCCATGGGCCTGAGAGCAAGTGCTCTACAGACTCAAGGTTGACGGCGGGCCCAGAGGAGGCCACAGTCGGAAGCCTCATGACCATCACAAAGCCCTGACCCGGCCTTGACAGAAGAATTTGTGGTGACGGCAGTGGGTGGGACAGTGGGTAGAGAGGAGCAGCCCTCGGTGAATCCAGCTGGGTGGGATTTCTTGGCACTGGTAGAAGAGTGTTAACCAGTGTGGCCAGAGAGAACCCAGCTCTTAATCCTTTGTGGGCCAGTTCATTCCTGCTGGGCTCTGTGCTAAGGGAGGAAAGTAGTCTATCAGCCCCATTTTAGAGCCAGAGAAGTTAAGGCAGTGGAGAGCTACTGGTTAAAAATGCAGACACTGTGTTTGAATCCCAGCCTCATCATTTGCTAGCTGTGTGACTGCAGGCAAGTGGCTTGACTTCTTTGTGTTTCAGTTTATGGATAATGACAGCGTCTGCCTCAAAGATATGTAAGGAATTAAGGAAATGATAGCCCAATGCCACACCTACAGAAGGGACTCAATAAACATTGTCAGATCCTAATGACATTCTCTAAGTTAGCTTTGACAACAGTCCTAAGAGGTCTTGGAGGATGGGTACAATGAGCACTATCTGGGTGGTGGGCACACTTTTAACCCCGACTGGAGCATTACAAGAGCAATCCATGTAACCAAAAACATTTGTATCCTCATAATACTTTGAAATTAAAAGACAAAAGTCTGAGCCAGACAGATCTCTTCTCCATCCAATTCTTCAGGGCCAAAGCCATGACATAATCTTGACCCCTCTCTTATATGCCATAGTCCAACAGCAAACCCTGCTTTCAATATGCACCCAGAGTCCAACCCTTCCTGCTACCTCCAGGGCATCACCTCCATCCAAACTGCCACCAGCTCTTGCCTGGAGTGTTGCAAAGACCTCCTAGCTGGTCTTGGGGCTTCCATCCTCACCCTCCCACCCCCAGGCAACTGTCCACAAGCAGCAAAGCTCATGTCACTTCTCAATCCAAACCCCTTCTATGACTTCCTAACACACACCGTTAACAAACACATTTATTTATTCAACGATTACTTATTGAGTGTCTACTATGTGCCAGGTACTGTTCTCCACATTGGAGATAAAATGGAAAACAATATAAAAAAATCTCTGCATTCATGAAGTTTCCATTCTCGTGGAGGGAGTGGACAACAAATGAATATGTTAGGTGTCATGTGGAAAAATAAATTTAGGGAAGGTGGTGGCCTTGGATTTTAAGTAGAGTGGTCACAGAGGCCTAACACACAACGTAAGGGTTAAATAAAAGCCTTAAACAAAAGCCTTAAAACAGAAGTGTTATACAAAAGTGGGAAAGGGGGAGCCAAAGGGCTACCTAGGAAGAAAGCATTCTAGACAAAGTGCAAATGTGGAAATGTTCCTGGTGTATTTTCAGCACAACAGGAAGCCACTGTGATGATATTGGAAAGTGGAAGGCAGGAGGAGGGCGAAGAGAAAAACTCTTCCTCAGAGAAGAAAAGGGGGGCGGTGTGAATACTGTAGGTTCTCCAAGGTTTTTTTCTCTGATGGAGATTGGAAGCCACTGGAGGTTCTGAGTAGAGGAGTGACTGGAGTTTTAAAGGATCACACTGGGTGTGGAAGACCATCAGGATCAACAGCAGAGTCAGAGAGAGTATTCAGGGACTGCTGCGACTATCCAGATGAGACACAGTGGCTTGGATCAGGAAGGCAGGTAGCAGCAGGGGAGGGCCCTCAGATCCAAAGGCCTTACAATAAGGTACTGGCCCTCCTGATGGGGTCCCTCCTAGCCCGCCAACCTCACCTTGTTCCTTCTAGTATCCCCAACCCCACAGGCACATAGAAGACGTCTATTAAGTATTTGTTGAATCAATGAACAAATTAACGAATGATCTATCCCTAGAACAGCATCTATTTTAATGCTAGGCATATAGTTCGAATTCACTAATGTCTACAGATGGAATACTGAACAGTCCTTCAAAGTCCAGGGAGTTACTCCTCTCTACAGCTGAGGGAAACTGAGGCTCAGACTAAAGAAGTGTTCCCCCTGGGGTCCCTCTGCACAGTGGAGCATCCTTCCTTCCCAATCCTTAGCGGAGTGGGCACTGGGTGGAAGGTGCTTGTCCTCAGGGTGAGTCACAGTGACCGCACAGGAGTTTCCCCAAAACGGTCCCGCCGTTTTCTGGAAGAGCCAGAATCTTGCGGGCCAGAAGATCACGTGGCCAAAGCCGGACACACATCCTGAAAGTCACCCCAGGGCAGGGGTGGGTCCTCCCACGCGCCTCCTCCCACCCTCAGGCCACTGAGACGAAGAGACAGAGGGCCGCCCTCGCGCGGCCGAGGCCCCGCCCCCCACGCGCCCAGCCGCCCGCGCACCCGCCCCTCCAGCGGAAGCCGGAAGCAAAAGCGTGCCCTGCTAGTGCCGTGGCTCCGAACTCGGTGGTCTTGGAGGCTCCGCAGGATGGGGGAGAAGATGGCGGAAGAGGAGTGAGTGGGCTTTTCCGGGGCGGCGGAGGCGGCAGGGCTGGGACCCGGCGGGTGACAGCGAGCGCCTCATGCCGCCCTCCGGCCCCGGAAGGCGGAGCTCCTTGTGCCAGTTGGCCAGGACTGACGATGCCGGTGCCTACGCGGAGGGCGGGATGGGCGGGCCTGGGCCCAGGCGGGCCCTGCATTCTCCTTGAGGTCGTTTCCTCGAGCTGGGATCGGCCGCCCAGCGCAGTCCCCGAGAGACGTCTTGCGGAAACTGCAACCCATGTTTCATTTTCCCAGTCTTCGGTCATCTGATCGTTACTGAGCGCGCTCCTCCGCCTATTCCAGGAAGTCGTCCGGGTCCCCCACACCCACCCACTGCTTAGCCAGTCGCCTCCTGCTCTGTAATGATCAGTTTTCATGTCTGTTTCTCCACTCAGTTTCATTCATTCATTAACTGTTGGCCGTCTACTCAGTTTCAGGCCCTAGGCACATAATAGTAAAGAAGGCCAACAAGGAGCCCCCATCAGGGAGCTTCCATTCTAGTGGGAAAAGAAGACCATAAATAGACAAAGTGGTTTTACGTGAGTGCTGCGAAGGAAATGAAATAGTGTTAGGGTGGGGAAGGCTACTCTGGAAAAAGTGACAGTCGGCTAAAACTTGAATGACCTGAGGGAGGGATAGAAGAGGTAACATCAAGTTCAAAAGGCCTGAGTTAAGAAAGGGTTTTAGTGCTTTTGAGCGACAAAAGGAAAGGCAGGGTTGTAGCGGGGAAGAATGGGAGGGGGTCTGTGTCCTCCAGGTACTTCTGGGCAAGGACGACTGTTATGTCCATTTACATACCTGCGGGGCACAATCTGTTACACGTTATAGATGCCCTATCTCTGTTTGTGGAATGAGTGAAGATTAACAAGGAACCCTTTGATTGATACTGGACTCCCTCACCTGATAACATTTCAGATATGTTTCTTGGCCAGCCAGGTTTGGGAGGGGGGGTCATTTCCTGTAGCCACCTTATTTATTGAGCGTCTGCCTTGTCCCAGACACTAAACTTGGCCTTAGCAAAAGAGATGGTATGGCCCAGTGATTTGAAGTTTGGATTTGAAGCTTGAGTGTGCCACTGACTGAGATGTTGGCCAAATTGTGCAACCTCTCTGAGCCTGAATTATTCATGGTTAAAAAAAGAAAAGTAATAGTACCCACGTCCAGCATGTTATGCCTATTAAATAAGAGGTGGTGTGTTAATCTGGTGCCTGGAATGAAGCAGTGCTCAATAAATATTAACTGTTAGAATCATAGTTACAATTATTATTGTGTCAAATTGCACTCGTTCACAATCCCAACACAGTATGAGGAGAGAGCTGTGGGAACAGAAGCAGTGGGGTGGGTAGATTGGGGTGTGGTGGGATATTACAGAGGGGGTAGTATTCAAGCCTTTTGAAAGGTGAGAAGGATTTTGTAAGGTAGGGTAGGGCATTCCGACCAGATCCACAACTGGGTGAATTCAGGGAGCTTCTTCAACTTGAGGAAATAATCTAAGGAAAAGAATGTAAATGGAGAAATAAAGGTGCTAATAAGTAAACAGCGTCAGTCCCTGGAACATGATGAAACTCCAGTTTGCCTGCCTTTAAATCTCCCTTTAAATGTCAGAGAGCAGGCAGCGTTTTGTTTCTACACCAGCCCTGATTAAGGGGGAATCCTGGGGGACAAGGGAGGTCCCTGTCCTCTAAGTGACTGTATTCAAAAGCACCTGAGGCCACTGGCCCCCTCGCGCTGTGCAGGTGGGGATTTTCTTAATAAGTTTCCCTCTGAGGCCTGCCTGTCAGTTGCAAGACTTGCGAATCCTATAAAGCTCTTTCCCAGCTTCCTTTTCTGGTTCAAGGTGTGCGTATTGATACTTTGGCCCCTTTTTTCTTTATCTAATTCTGCTTTTTATGTCCTCTAGTAGGTTCCCCAATACAACTCATGAGGGTTTCAATGTCACCCTCCACACCACCCTGGTTGTCACGACGAAACTGGTGCTGCCGACCCCTGCCAAGCCCATCCTTCCTGTGCAGACGGGGGAGCAGGCGCAGCAAGAGGAGCAGTCAAGCGGCATGACCATCTTCTTCAGCCTCCTCGTCCTGGGTGAATATGAGACAGCATTGGCTGCAGTCCCCTGCCTTCTTGAGTGTCTGTGTGCTCTGTGTGCTTAACCCTCTCGTTCCTGTTTCCTTTGTCTGGTCTTCCTCCCATTTGGTTTTCACTTCAAACACTGAGAGAAAATGATCAGTTCATAACATCCCAGCAGGATACTACTCCCCCCTTTTTTTTTTATGAAATCATGTCACTTAGCAATTCTGACAAAGTCTTAATGTAATATCTTAGATGCCTTTGAAAGAAAGAACTGAAGAATTTTTGACCTAGAAAGAATCTTGATCCTCTAGTTTAGTGGATTTCAAATTCTGCTCATATGGGGGTGTGTGTGTGTGTATGTGTGTGGTGTGCGTAGGTGGTGGCAGGAGGTAGGGAGAGTCAAATGAGAGGTGTCCAACCTCCTGACCCTAGCTTCAGCCAGAACAGCATTTGTTTTTTTTTTTTTTTTTAGACAAGGTCTTACTCTGTCACCCAGGCTGGAGTGCAGTGGTCTCTTGTAGCTCCCTGCACCCTCAAACTTCTGGGCTCAAGCGATCCTCGTGCCTCAACCTCCTGAGTAGCTGGGACTGCGGCTTGTGCCGCCACACTTGGCTTATTTTTCTATTTTTTTATAGAGTTGGAATCTTGCTCTTATTCAAGCTGGTTTTGAACTCCTGGCCTCGAGCAATCATCCTGCTTTGGGCTCCCAACGTGCTAGGATTACAAGCGTAAGCCACTGTGCCCAGCAATGGGCAGCATTTTGTCTATTATATTTTTTAAGCTTCCATGTAAAATTTTATTTAGTTAAAGGTTTTGCTGCTGAGTACAAGAGCCCCAGCGCCCTGTTTTCTTCAACCTCTATCATTCCCATTAACTGTGGTCATGGCTTTTGCTGTATCTGTGTATCACCTGCACTGTTATTGTGTAATATTTTTGTTTAAGTGGATTAACTCTCAAACTTAAAATCTCATTTTATTCAATCTCCTCCTTTAATGGGTGAGGAAATTTAGACCCAGAGAGGTCATATGGTTGGTGGGAGACTAGAGTCTGATATCTAGGTTTCCAGACATCAATCAAGAGGTTTAGATAAAAGGCAGAAACTGAAATGCCTCCCAGAGGCAGTAGACAGTAGACAACTGTTTTAGACAAAAGAAATCCGATTGAACCTACACAACCGCTTTTGATTAGCTGACTAAGGAAGAAATAGCTTTGAGTTTGACCCACATCCAAACTCTTGTTGGAAAGTGAAGTTGGCACATTTACATTTTCTGCTTTTCTTTAATGATACCAAAGTCATATTTCTAATGAGATTAGATCTTTTCAGAAGGTTTAAAGGTGGAACTGGGTTTTTATTATTTCTCTGATATCCATTAGGGCTGTTTTTTGAGGAAAAGAATAACTTCTTTCATGTTTATATTGAGACTCTGGTAAGTGGTTAAAGGATTTTAATAATATAGTGATTTTATTTGGAATCTTAGGACTCATCCTTGCCTTTCATAGAGTTTTAGAAACTTTTAAACCGATTACTGAAAAAGTACACATACCAGAAGTGTACAATGTCACATGTAGATTTCATACACCTGGTTATTTTTTTACCCTATAAATGTAGTTGAATTCTATTTCTGGGGGATTACTTCAACAATCAAGGATTCTTTTTTGTTTTTTTTTTTCCATTTTTATTTTGTTGTAGTTGTTGAATACAAAGAAGAAAAGCAGTTCTTGATTAAGAAATCTTTAGTAGCTGAAGTCTTCCTTCAGAATTAAAGCATATTAATCTATTTACATTGTTGTCAGCTTGGTATGTTAAAGAATATAAAAGGCAGGCCTGGAAGAAAATCTTATAATTACTTTTTTAAAAGGAGATTGAAAATTATAAGTAAGACTTTCAAAATAACTTTCAGGATGTAGAACATTTACGATTAGCTGTGCCAGAGAGCACAAAACAGGTTTCTATACTGTGCTTTTAAACGTAGACAAAATCCTGCCAGCATTATATCTTTGGGGCCAGAAAGGGCTGAACTGTATTTAATAGTACTGTATATTTTTCTTGGATTTTGTTCTCTTCAAACAGATTGTAAAGCTAGACTCCAGAGTCACACTAATGTTAGGTGGGTTTCATTTTCACCTAATCAGATTCTTGATAGTTTATATAAAGTTGGTATCTCTAACCATGTGTAGGTCACCATGCATTAGCAGAATGGAATGGTGCTTTTTTTTTAAGTAAATTTGAAGGAACTTTTTCTCTGTTCTTGTACGTTATTATTTATTTCTGATTAGATGTCCAAACAATGTAAAAATGAGAAAGTAAACAAAAATTACTGTTAATAGGTAACTTGCTAACTAATAAATATATGAACTATAGTGAATCAAGGGAAGTTAGTCCTTCATTTATTTTAGGCCTCAGGAACTCCTGACCTGGAACTTTTTTTTTTTTAAGACAGAGCCTTGCTCTGTCATCCAGGCTAGAGTGCAGTGGCATCATCATAGCTCACTGCAACCTCCAACTCCTGGGCTTACGTGATCCTTCTGCTTCAGCATCCTGAATACCTGGGACTACAGGAGCTTGCCACGATGCCCAGCTAATTTTTAAATTTTTTGTACAGACCAGGTCTTGCTATGTTGCTCAGGTTGGTCTTGAACTTCTGGGCTCAAGCTGTCCTTGTGTGATCATCCCAACTTGGCCTCCCAAAGTGCTAGGATTATAGGCATGAGCCACAATGCCTGGCCCTAACCTGGAACTTATTTGCCACTTTTATTTACTGTTTTAGTTAATTCAAATGAAATTGTGTCCTGAAGCATGTCACAGGATTATAGCATATCCCCCTTTGTTGAAAAGGGATGCCAAAACTTCCATAGTTACTTTTAACTTTTAGAAGCTTGAAATCAGTTGACCTGCATTTAAGCCTTGCTAATCTTTGACTCACCAAAAACAACGGTGAGTCATTGTTACTGACTTACGCTAGAGTTAACAATTAATATCATTTCACACATACATTTTATGGACCAGTAAGCTTAATAGAGTTGTTAAAATTGACATGTTTGTGTTTTAGTATATTTTCTATAATTACTACTTCAGCACTGAAGAATTGGAAGCACGTTAACTTACGGCATACACACTTTCTATGCTACACAGAAGTTTTTGTCCTTTCTTGCTCTGTTTTCTTGCAAGTATACTAGAAAACATATGCTTGTATTTGTATATACTTATGTATATTCATAGGCATATATACACATACAGGTAATACACGTTTGGAGTTTTGAGTTCATTTAACATAAATGGGGTCCTTGCCTTTTCATTTCACAGAATATCTTGAATTTCTTTCTATGTTGATGTTTTTTATGTCTACTGCATTTTTTTTATTGTAGTAAGATACACATAACAAAATTTACCATTTTAACCATTATAAAGTATGTAACTTTAAAGTATAAAGTATGTAACTCACACACTTTGGCATTTAGTGCATTCGCAATGTACAGTTGTGTGACCATCATCACTACTGTCTAGTTGCAGAACATTCATCACCCCAAAAGGAAAGCATTGAAAGTAGTCACGTCCTTAGTGATCTTGAAATATAAAATAACAACAACAACAAAAAGCAGTTACTCCCCATTCCCCCGCTCCAGTCCCTGGTCACCTCTGTTCTGCTTTCTAAGAATTTGCCTGTTTAGAATATTTCACATACATGAAATAATATAGTATGTGGTATTTTGTGTCTGGCTTCTTATACTTAGCATAATGTCCTCAAGGTTCATTCGTGTCATAGCGTATGTTATAATAGGATTACATTCCTTTTTATGGCTGAGTAATATTCCACTGTATGGACATAGAACATTCGGTTTATTCATTCATCAGCTGATGGACATTTGGATTGTTTGCACCTTTTGGCTATTGTGAATACTGCTGCTGGGAACATTTTGTGTACGGGTTTTTGTGTGGATAAATGTTTTTGTTTCTCTTGATATATACCTAGGAGTGGAATTGCTACATTAAATGCTACTCTATGTTTGACTTTCTCAGAAACTACCAAACTGTTTTCTACAGAGGCTGTGCTGTTTCACAAGGGTTCCGTTTTGTCCACATTCTTGCCAACACTTGTTTTTTTGTGTTTTTTTTTTTTTTAAATTATAGCCATCCTGGTAGTTGTGAAGTTGCATCTCATTGTATTTTGATTTGCATTTCCCCAGTGATTATTGACGTTGAACATTTTTTCATATACTTATTGGCCATTTGTGTTACATGTCTTTTTTGGAGAAATGTCTATTCAGGTCCTATGTCCACTTTTGAATTATTTTGTTTGTCTCTTTGTTGTTAAGCTTTAAGTTTCTTTATATCTTCCAGATACTAGACCCTGATCAGATATATTATTTGCAAATATGTTCTCCCATTCTGTGGGTTGCCTTTTCAGACTTTATTCTTTTTAATAGCTGAAGACAATCACTTGGCATCAATGAACCTTATATTTAGCTCTATTAGTAGACAGTGTTCCCTTTTGGCTGCAAATAGTTGTTTATATATGAGAATCAACTTTTTACATTAATTTTTAAAAATCCAGTTTGGTGCAAGAGAAGAGCAGAAATGGATTCAACTTGGTCTATTTTCTGTCTACTTATATGCTCACTTGCCTGCCTTTTTTTGTTTTTTCCAGACAATAGGCATGCTCGTTCATCAGATGTGCTTGTGCATTAGAACTTTTTTCTTGCTCTTAGTATTTAATGTAGGATTTTCTAACTAGGTTAAATATTTATGTTAAAATAACACCATAGATTGATAGTTTAAAGCACAGAATGAAAGGAGGACAAAAGTTTTATATTTACAACATTCTGGCCACCTGGTGCTTTTTTGGTTGGATTAAAGAAATCTAATTTGTTAACGCAGGTGCTGAGGGTGGCCAGTTAAATAGATTGTTTAAACATTTCCTTTAAAAATTAATTTTAATACTATTAGATTAAATACTAGGTCATTAAATATGAAATGCCCAATTTTGAATCAAAAGTGTAGTTTATTATATCTCAAACAAGAAGCAATACAATGAATCAAAGTATGCACCTAAACTGTCGATACAGTTTTACAATCTTAACGGTAGCCTGTTTATGCCAGCAGCAAAGAAGCCTGGAGAGCAAATGGTGATGAAATCAAGAAAGGTATTTGTTGAGAATTGAATGTTTTTCCTTGCAAGAAGTGGTCCAAAGCCTGGAAGAAGTGGCAGTCAGTTGGTGCAAGGTCTACAGTTACCCAAACAGAATACAGTGAATGACAGAGAGTTTCTAAGTCCAGCTTCTATAGTTTTTTTTTTTTTTTTTGAGACAGAGTTTTACTTTGTTGCCCAGGGTAGAGTGAGTGCGGTGGCATCAGCCTAGCTCACAGAAGCCTCAAAATCCTGGGCTCAAGTGATCCTCCTGCCTCAGCCTCCCAAGCAGCTGGGACTACAGGCATGTACCACTGTGCCCGGCTAATATTTTCTATATATATTTTTTTAGTTGTCCAGCTAATTTCTTTCTATTTTTAGTAGAGACAGGGTCTTGCTCTTCTAAAGACGGGGTCTTGCTCTTGCTCAAGCTAGTTTCGAACTCCTGACCTTGAGCAATCCTTCTGCCTTGGCCTCCCAGAGTGCTAGGATTACAGGCATGAGCCACCGCGCCCAGCCCCAGCTTCTGTCGTTTAAGCAGTGTTGTTTGTACAACATGCGGTCACGCGTTTTCTTGCAAGAGTGTTGGCTTGTCTCTGTTGACCAATCTTGGCTGCTTAATTGCAAGCATCCTCATCATTTCATCCAGTTGGTTGCAGTAGACAACTGCTGTAATGGACTGACCAGGTTTAATGACACTGTAGTGAATAATTCCAGCGCTGGACCACCAAACAGACATCATTTGCTTTTTTTGATGAATATTCGGTTTTTGACTGTGTCTTTACCAACCATTGTGCTGAACACTTGGGATTGTCAAAAAGAATTCATTTGTCATCACACGTAACAATACAGTGTAGAAATGGTTCACCTTTATGTCGTGACAGCAAAGAAAGGCAAGCTTTGAGATAATTTCTGTGCTGATGCTCGTTGAATTCATGCAGAACCCATCTATCCAGCTTCTTTACCTTGCCGATTTGTTTCCAATGGTCCAATATTGTTGGAATAGTAACATCAAACCTTGCTGCTAATTCACGCATAGGTTGAGATGGATTCACTTCCACTATAGCTTTTAGCTCATCATTATCCACCTAGGTCTCAAGGTTGCCCACGTGGCTCATTTTCAAGATTAAAATTACCAGAACCAAACTTCTCAAACCATCCATGTACCATGCCTTCATTAGCCACATGCTTCCCAAATGATTCGTTGATATCTCAAGTTGTCTGCACTGCATTGGTTCTATGATGGAACTCATATTTGAAAATAGCACAAATTTTTGACTTATCCATGGTTTCCAAAAATTGCTTTAAAAAAAATTTGAAAAATAATCACAAGCCAAATCTTGTGTTTGAAAGATTGAGGATGTACCTTCACAATAAAAATAAAATAATTGTCAAAGTGAAATGTAAGTGTATCAACTGTCAAACTTAGTACTTAAGAAAATCGGACATTTCATACTTAATAACCTAATACTACTGTGATTGATGAGATGGTATATCACCCAAGTGCATAATAAAAGAAAGATGCCTGCACACTAACATTTGGATTATGAAATTACACTCAGGAATTATTTATGCAAAAGTATGCTATTTTAGGCGGGTCCAGAAATACTTACTCTTTTCAGGTAGTTTTACATCCTCTTCTCTTCTTTCATGACAACACCCCTGTGAGGAAAGTTGGGCATCATTCCCATTTTGGAGGTTGAAGGTGGCCACCGTGCAGCAAGGTAGTGGTTAAGAGCACAGAGCTGGAATCTGACTCAGCGCTGCAGAACCTACCAGGGGTGTGATATCTTGAAGCCTCAGTTTTCTCATCTATAATCAATGCAGATAATGATAATAACAGCTAGTCCCTGGGGGAATTGGGGGATGAAAGCGACAGTGTCTGGGAAGTGCTCAGCGTAGCTCCTGGTTCATGGCAGCCATCGAGCAGTGGGCATGGCAGGACACAGCTGTACCGAGCCAGGGAGCCACGAGTGTCTCGTAGTCAGATCTCTTTGATGTTCTTGTCACCGACATATTTTTTCCTGTTTGTAAAACATCCTCACTTCTTCTATGTTAAAAGAGAGCCAGTCACATGGTGGCACAATATTTCGTGTCAACAGAATCTGTTGCAGTTATAGTTATGTAAAAGTGATTGATTTCATTGACTTCCTCCTCGCCATTTAGGGTTTTCCAGTTGGTGATTACTTCAAAAAAGTTGAGGACCATTTCTGAGAATCAGGAAAATTTGAATAATTTTAAATGGTTGTGTAAAATTTAACAGCTCATAAAAAACTTAGATTTCTGTTGCTCTTCCAGTAACTACTGGAAAATGAACTAGTTTAGGCATACAAAAACATATAGAGAACATATAATAAACACTGTTAGTCTATCTCCAGGGTAAAAAATAAGACATTAAAAATACAACTGAAGGCCAGACATGACGGATCATGCCTGTAATGCTTGTGCTCTAGGAGGCCGAGGCAAGGCGGGAGGATCGCTTGAGTTCAGGAGTTCGAGACCAGCCTGAGCAAGGGCGAGACCCATTTCTACTAAAAATAGAAACAATTAGGCTGGTGTGGTGGTGAGGGCCTGTAGTCCCAGCTACTCTGGAGGCTGAGGCAGGAGGATCACTTGAGCCCAGAAGTTTGAGGTTGCTGTGAGCTATGATGACACCACTGTACCATAGCCAGGGCAACAGAGTCAGACTCTGTTCCATCAATCAATCAATCAATCAATCAAACAAACAAACTTACTTCACTGTGTCGTTGCCAACTGTCCACTTTTTTTTTTTTTGCTTTTATTTATTTATTTATTTTTATTTTTATTTATTTTTTATTTTTTATTATTTACGTACATTGCCCTTGCCCCCTCCCCCTGTCAACTGTCCATTTTACTGACAACTCCCCAGAAATAACCAATGCCTTGAACTTAGTGTTTATCATTCAAAATTGGGCTTTTTTTTTTTTTTTTAACCATGTCTTATTTTTTTCTCACAGCTATCTGCATCATATTGGTGCATTTACTGATCCGATACAGATTACATTTCTTGCCAGAGAGCGTTGCTGTTGTTTCTTTAGGTAAGTGCTTAATGGTGATTCCATAACAAAAGCAGTAACAATAACTAACACTTTTTGAATGCCTCTTTAGTGCCAGGAGCCACAAGACATGCATGCATTACATACCTGACCTTACTTAATCCTGCCACGAGGATGTTATGATACCATTTTACAGATGAGGACACTGAGACTCGAGAAGGGTGGTAACCTCCTACAGGTCATGTAAAAACCCGTCTGTACAACTCGAAGGTGCTTTTTCTAGGCCCTTCTACTTCTGGTATGACTACCCTTGGGGCACATTGGCCTCTGTCTGCTATGAGGCTAGGCTGACATCTAATTCAACTAAGGCAAGTAATTGACACTTAATTCATAGAATCACTACAGTGGAGGAAGCAGAAATGGCTCTCTTAATGTCAGTCAGATTGAAAGTCTTCAGAGAGCATTCCATTGTACTTACATTTTTCTTTTGTTTCTTGTGGCAATTAACTGTTAAGATAATTAGCTTCTAGTTGGAGAGAAGGAATCAGTGTAGTAACTGGTGTGAACACACATGCAAGTTCATTGAAGTGGTTAGCAAAAAAAGAAACAAGGACATTTCAGTAAGTATTAAATTCAAGGCTAAAATGTGGGTGGGATGCTTAAGGCACAGTAAATAAAGTCTTACTAAGGTCGGCCAGAGCTTTAATCAGTTTATTACATTGTAGTTACTTTTACTAGTTTCCACTTGCCTACTGATGTTATTTAATTTTTCCTGATTACCACTGATGCTTTATAAGTTAATATTCTTTGCCTTGTAGATCTTGTTTATTGGAGTAGTAAGTCTTTCACATCATAGCTATGGCTTAGGCTAGCTTTGGAAATGAACATTCAGACTCTGTGCCCTAGCCTCCCCTGCCCTCCGTCACCACCTGAGTGCCTACCATCCTGGCTCAGACCCTCCTATGTTTTCCCTGCACTTCACAGTACTGCTAAGTTCCAGATTCTGCCCTATGAACTTTCACATTGCCATCTCATTTAAGCCTCAAAACCTCCAGGTGATGCCATATTTTAAGGAACAGGCACCACTGGGTATTATTGATCTTCAGTACAGAGTTGGAAACCAGTTTTACTCAGAGTTCCTGATCACTTTTTAGCAGGTTCTTTAGCTATGTATCTTGGCAGAGTCTAAGAACCTTAGCTAATGAGATAGTCTTAGAGCTCTAAGAAATGGGAGGCTTGCTCATTAACATTCCATTCTGCTATTAGGCACGAAAATAAGCTACATAGTTAATGTCCATTATTCTGGGACACTCAGTAAAGGCTTGAAAAACCGCTCCAAGGAATTTGAAGTTTCGAAATTTCTTAAGAATGAAAATTATAGTTGGTATGTGTTTAGGTATTGTACACATGAAAATTAAAAGCATAGGTCTTATAATTTGATTTGCAGTGTTAAGTTCTTCACTGTCTCTCGACTGTTTGGGTAACTGCAGCTCACTGAACACCAGTGCTTATATTATGACTTACAGCCTAATACAAGCCCAGTACTCTTGGTTTCCTACCCAAGAGTCATTTTCCTCTTTTTCCTTGAAAATGGAACCTTACCTTTGGCTAGGTGTCTTGCCACAGTGCACTCCAGGAAGTCCCTCCAGGTTAAGGTTGGTCCTTGCCATTATG
Organism: Lepilemur ruficaudatus; assembly: GCA_963574885.1. Taxonomy (NCBI): domain Eukaryota; kingdom Metazoa; phylum Chordata; class Mammalia; order Primates; family Lepilemuridae; genus Lepilemur; species Lepilemur ruficaudatus. The sequence goes on from CAUYRT010098435.1 coordinate 44,435, forward strand.
TAGTTCCACTCTCCTTTGCCTGTGATTGATTGAGGGGGTGGGGACACCGCGGTGGTGTTCTGGCCAGTGATACCAAGGGAAAGTCTGCTGGGGCCATGGGTCCTGGAAAATGTTTTCTTCTATGATAGAAACAAGAAATGTCTCCTTTCTTTCTTTGATGTTGCTGAATGAGGGTGTGATGCCTGGAGCACTGGTAGCCGTCTTGCAGCCACTAAGGCTCAAAGATAAAAGCCAGAATGCTAAGGATTGCCAAGGAGACAGATGGGGAGCCCAGATTCTTGATTGCATTGTTGTTTTGTTGAATCAATAACCCTGGAGTTGCCTTTTTCAGTGCTGCCTCTTTTATGAGAAAGTAAACATCTATTGTTTAAGATAGTGCCAGCTGTAGCCTTAGTTGGATCAAGTCTCCTAGACCCAGTTCTCCATTTCTCAACAGTGCTTCCCTTTTTTTTGGCTCCACTCCCAGGTAGGAGCTCCTTGTGTGGTAAGCCCTCAGAGCAGCAGTTGCAGTGGGAAAGAGGCCCTCTGCTTCTCTGTGGCACCAGAAGTTGCAGGATGAACTCTGACCGTGTGGCCATATCAGAATTGGGGATGGGTGGAATGGTGTTGGAGGTCAGCCAGAGCGCTCCGTCCACGGTTCATATCTTCATCGATGTTGCAGAAACAGCCGAAGCCTGTTGGGAGAGGCGATGGAAAGTGAATCGTGCTTTTAATACTTATTTGCTAACTCAGATGACTAAAAGCTGAAAGCACTTCCAGGGAAAGAGTGCTGGGGCCCAGAAAGTATTTTTTTTATTGTATTAGAGGACATTTGGTTAGAATTTGTAAATGTTGACAAAGCTATCAAAATAGTTCTGTATTTCATAAAGCTGTAGAAATTGAAGGGAAACTTTGTTCTCCAGCTGGAGCAAAGTATAACAAAATCTTGAGATATCCACCATTTCAAGAGCTTCCAACTTTTATGCCAAAAAAGAATCCAGATGAAGCTGCAAGAGGAAGTAGGATTTTCCTTCTTTAAGGGGTACATTTTCCCAGCCTACCTCTTCTATCTGGAAGCTGGGCTGCAGTCACTTAGAGACATTATTGACCTTTTGCTTTATGGGTAAGTGCTCAGAGTTCTTAAGAAATTCATATAAGAAAGGATCATTTGCAACTCCAGAAGCACATTTTTCCTCCTTCTACTTTATTATATTTTCAAATGAGTGTCTATCTAGCTTTATTTCATTCTTTATAAAAACGTGGTATCAACCTGAAGTTCTAAACTAAACAGATTTCCTTAGCCCTTATTCAAAGCTTTCAGGATACTTTCTATACTTTATGGAATTCTGTAGTTTGGGTCTTCTTAAAAATAATTTTTTTGCACAGTTAAACAACTAATGTATACATAAAAATGAAAAATCCTGTTCATTGACAACTTCAAATATTTTTATCAAGCTTCATTCTCTTCCAAAGCATGTGTAGGCATATACATATGTATTAGATGACTTTATGTCTAATTTAAGTTTATATCATTTTTTGTGTTCTTTCCTTTTCTCTCTTCTTTCTATTTATTAGTTGAGTTCTCATATTTATTTTTACCGGCCACATAGTGCTGATTCACTGCTTATATATTTTGGGCTAAAATTTGTAAGGAATGCAAATGAAATACCTGTAATTGGATTGTCCAGTATCCTTTGTTGTGTGTAGCAACACAACAGCTACAGTCTGGAGGAACTGCTTGGCTAAGTTTGTGTTAGTCTGCTGTCTTCTGCCATGACCAGTCCAGCTTTTGCAGGGGTAAGACTAGTTTGTTAAATGGGGACCACGACCCTTGAGTTCTTTAAGTATTTGAGGATGGCAGTAACCTCTGCCATTCTCTCTGCAATGGTGTATTGTTTTTTATTCATTACTTTGGCCAGAGATGGTAGGGGACAGTTGTAGGCACTTCTACTTGACCTTTTCTACTACATTAGCTCTCTGTAGGTCAAGGAACTAATGTGAGAGTTCTGCTAACTGCTAAGTATGTCCCAGAACTTTAGGAAACCGCCACCAAGTAGATGAATTGAAAAGTGAGCTACTATTGGACCAACCTATGCTAGGCCTTCCCTTATTACCGGACCTCATGTGACCCTGAAGCTGTGGTGGTGCTCTGGGATCGCTGTCAACCTGGACCCTGCTTCTGACAGCCTTTGAAAGACCTGGGTGTTCTTCTTTCTCTGCGATGTATAATAGTTGTCTGACTGAATGGCTATAGGTCTCTTTGGGGAATGACGGGGCAGTCATTCCTGTTGATGCTCACTGTGGTACTACCTTCCTCGTGGACCTGGCTTTTCTTTTAATCCATGGATTCTGGGTCCAAGAACTGACTCAGATCTGGAAAGTGAGTAACAGATTGGGGTTTTCCATTGGAAAGACTGAGGCAGGAGGATTGCCTGAGCCCAGGAGTTTGAGACTACAGTGAGCTATGATCACTCAACTGCACTTTGTGCCTGGGTGGCAGAGTGAGGCCTTGTCTCAAGAAAAAAGAAAAAATCAGAATCATGTGAATCCTATACTAACATTAGTCTTAAAAATGGTTTGACATGTACATGCATATGTATGTATATGATTGTAAATGTATAGACACTCTCAGAAGAAATGTACAGTGTCACCAAGAACCTGGTAACACTGGTAGCCTCTGGGATGGAAAGAAGGAAACAGGAGTGGGAGGGAGACTTATCTTCACTGTATACCTTTTTATACTCTTCTGCACCTTTTTCATTTTGTACCATATACATCTATTACATAATCAAATAAAAATAGCGTGATTTATTTTTAAAGAGATTCTGGATCTGCTAATCACTAGTGATACTGGGCCTTACTTAGCCTAAGCTTCCTTGTAAAATGCAGGTGACAGAACCTTCACTTCATAGGATTGCAGACATCACACAGGGTGTTGTGTGGAAATCACTTAGTGTGGTGCCTATTGGGAAAGTAATCAATAACTGTTAGCTGCTGCTATTAATATTATCATTTATTATTATACCTTGTCAGGGTAGTTGTGAGAATGAGCTAAAGTAACTTACACTTTGCACATTAGCAGAGTGCCCGGCACACAGTATGCATATGTGCATGTGTATTTTTAGCACAGTGTAAATGAACATATGTATGTGTATATATATATTTTTTTGAGAGAACTAGGATTGTGTTCTATTTACTGTTTTTTAACCTGCTTATTAATACGTTTTAAGCAATTTTCCTATAACCTTGATGTTGAGGAATACTCACATTTTACGGTGATGATGGTAGCCCGGCAGTGCACTATGGAGAGAGTGAGCATTAGCGGCTCTAGCTGCGGTGCAGATGGGCCGCAGCAGTGCCGTCTCCTGTGTGTTCAGAACTGTGAGCTGGCAGGATGCACCCAGGAGCCAGCAGGCCAGCATCACTTGTTGACCCTAAGCCCTCAGAAAAGCTGCTTAAGCTGGCCCGGTGGCCCATGCCTGTAATCCTAGCACTTTGGGAGGCTGAGGCAGGAGGATTGCCTGAGGCCAGGAGTTCAAGCTGCAACAGGAAGAAAAGCTACTTAAATTCTCTGAGCCTTCCTACCTGCAGCATTCTCTTGAGGATTAGAAATCATTTATTTATTTATTTATTTACTTATTTTGAGACAGAGTCTCACTCTTTTGCCCAGGCTAGAGTACTGTGGCATCAGCCTAGCTCACAGCAACCTCAAACTCCTGGGATGAAGCGATCCTCCTGCCTCAGCCTCCCGAGTGGCTAGGACTACAGACATGTGCCACCATGCCCGGCTAATTTTTTCTATATATGTTTTTAATTGGCCAATTAATTTCTTTCTATTTATAGTAGAGATGGGCTCTCTTGCTCAGGCTGGTTTCAAACTCCTGACCTTGAGCGACCCACATACCTCGGCCTCCCAGGGTGCTAGGATTACAGGCGTGAGCCGCCACACCCAGCCCATCTGCATATTTTCTTTTGAAAAATTTCCGTTCATGTCTTTTGGGATTCTTTGGGTTTTTTTTACTGATTTGAGTTCCTTGTAGACTCTGGATATTAGTCCTTTCTTAGATGTAAAGTTTGTGAATATTTTTTGCCATTCTGTCAGTTGTCTGTCTACTCTGTTGATTATTTCTCTTGCTGTGCAATTAGGACTTAATTAGTTTAATTAAGTCTCATTTATTTATTTCTGTTTTTGTTGCATTTGCATTTGGAGACTTAGTCATAAATTCTTTCCTTGGGTCAATGTCCAGAAGAGTTTTTCCTAAGTTTTCTTCCAGGATTTTTATGGTGTCAGGTCTTACATTTAAGTCTTTCATCCATCTTGGTTTAATTTTAGTGTATAATGAGAGATAGGAATCCAGTTTCATTTTTCTGCATGTGGCTCCTTCAATTTTGCCAGCACCATTTATTGAATGTGTATGTTTTTGCTAGCTTTGTAAAAAAATCAGTTGCTTGTAGGATTATGGTTTTATTTGTGGGTTCTCTATTCTGTTCCATTGATCTATGTGTCTACTTTCATACCAGAACCATGCTGTTTTAGTTACTATAGCCTTGTAGTGTAATTTGAAGTCAGTTAATGTGATGCCTCCAAATTTGTTCTTTGTGCTTAGGATTGCTTTGGCTATTCGGGTTCTTTTTTGATTCCATATGAAATTTAGGATTGTTTTATCTAATTCTGTGAAAAATGATGTTGACATTTTGATGAGAATTGCCTTGAAGCTGTAAATCACTTTGGGCAGTGTGGACATTTTAACAATATTCATTCTTCCAATCCATGATCATGGGATCTTTTCCCATTTGTTTGTGTCATCAATAATTTCTTTCATCAGTGTTTTATAGTTCTCCTTGTAGAGATTGTTCACCTCCTTGGTTAAGTATATTCCTAGGTACTTATTTTATTTTATTTTATTTTTTGCAGCTATTGTAAATGATGTTGGGTTCTTGATTTTCAGCTTGGCTATTATTAGTGTATATAAATGATACTGATTTGTGTACATTAATTTTGTAACCTGAGACTTTACTGAATTTACTTATCAATTCTATGATTCTTTTGGAGGAGTCTTGCCGGTTTTCTAAATATAAGATCATATCATCAGCAAACAGGGATGGTTTGAATGTCTCTTTTTAGATTTGGATGCCCTTTATTTCTTTCTCTTGCCTGATTGCTCTGGTTAGGACTTCCAGTACTATGTTGAATAGAAGTGGTGAAAATGTTCACTCTTGCCTTGTTCCATTTCTTACAGGGGGATGTTTGCAACTTTATCCCATTCAGTATGCTGTTGACTGTGGGTCTGTCACATATGGCTTTTATTATTTTGAGGTACGTTCCTTCTATGCCTAGTTTGTTAAGAGTTTGTACCATGAAAGTATCTTGGATTTTATCAAATGCTTTTTCTGCATCTATTGAGATGATTTATCAAAAGATTTTTGTTTCTAATTCCATTTATGTAGTATATCACATTTATTGATTTGCTTATGTTGAACCATCCTTTTATCTCTGGGATGAAACCCACTTGATCATGGTGAATTATTTTTCTGATGTGCTATTTGATTTGATTTGGTAGTATTTTTGTTGAGGATTTCTGTATTTATACTCATGAGGGATATTGGTCTGTAGTTTTCTTTTTTTGTTATGTGCTTTCCTGGCTTTAGTATCAGGGTGATACTGGCTTCAAAGAATGAGTTGAGGATTCCCTCCTTCTCAATGTTGTGGAATAGTTTCAGTAGGATAGGTGCAGTTCCTCTTTGTAGGTCTGGTAGAATTCAGCTGCGAATCCATGTGATCCTGGGATTTGTTTTTCTAGGAGATTTTTTATTACTGATTCAATCTCACTACTCATCATTGGTTTGTTCAGGATTTCTATTTCTTCTTGATTCAAGCTTGGGAGATTATGTATTTCCAAAAATGTATCCATTTCCTCTAGATTTTCTAGTCTGTTTGCATGGAAATGTTCATAGCAGTCTCAGATGCAATTCTCCTGCTTCAGCCTGCCAAGTTGCTGGGACTACAAGAGCACACCACTATGCCCAGCTAATTTTTTCTATCTTTTTGTAGAGATAGGGTCTTGCTCTTGCCCAGGCTGATCTTGAACTCCTGGCCTCAAGCAATCCTCCTGCCTCCGGCCTCCCCAAGTGCTAGGATTATAGGCGTGAGCCACCATGCCTGGCCATATATACATATTCTTGTATATTAACACAACCCATGCTTCTCTGTGTTCTCCTATAACAGTTATGTAGTCTGTATCTGCAGCTTTCTAAGTATTTAGTGGTGAGCACAGACTATTTGGTTAATTAGATCAATAATCATTTTTTTAGCTGAGAAACTAGAATCATGAAAGAAGTAAATGCCAAGAGGTGTTCTTGGATTTTAGATCTATAAGATAAAGAAAAAATTTGCCTACCAAGATTAATAAAACAAACGAATATGTTGGGTGGAGGACATATATTCTGTGGATTTACTATGCTAGAGCTGAGTATAGGTCAAAGTGCAAGATGAAGCAGACACCACTCCATTAAAGGCTTATCTTTCAGGAAACAAAGAAAGAAGAAAAATTAATCATTGATCCATTTAGATTTTAAATATTGTTCATCTTTTGAAAAACAACACAATCAATAATAAAAACCATGCTTTAGAATTTAGTTTTTTCATGACTTAATTGTTTTCCAGGCCTCTGAATATTTTATGGGGTCCAATCTATGGTATACTACAGAACCAATAGGTTTCTCAAAGTGCTTGCAAACCATGTAACCACTGTGATACTCGATTCCTACCTCTCTAAGTGGGGTGGAAAGACCTAGAACAGACTCTACGGATGCCTCCCAGCTCTCCAATTCAGTGACTCAAGGACTGACAATTGGTTTTGGGACTTAGGAAGAAGTCCCCTTCATCAGAAGTCCATTTTCATATGGCATTAACATTGGGACATTTCAAGATGAAATGGTGACAATCAAAGACCACTGCAGAAAACATTCTGACTGCCTGGAGGCCTATAGAATAGGCTACAATTTGGTGTCTGGGATGGGGAAAGTAACAGTATGGTAACAATGGCATCTATATGCTAAAATCTATCCTTGTTATTCTTAGAATTACCATTATAGTTTCTCTCAGTCACCAATTCCAACTCAGGTCTAGAAATTCTGAGCTTTGAACTATGAATAGTAACTTGGACTTTCCCCTACCTTTTTCCTCCCTCCAATTCCCTACTCAAACCTTGCCCCTACTCCAAACTATGTGGTCAGAAACCACTTCTCTTTACTTGTCTAGATGAAATCACTCCCTCCCTCATAACATCCATCAAGTTACTTGATAGTCCTTCTTGTCACTTATAATTTCCATGTGAGCTGGGCACGGTGGCTCACGCTTGTAATCCTAGCACTCTGGGAGGCTGAGGCAGGTGGATTGCTCAAGGTCAAGAGTTCGAAACCAGCCTGAGCAAGAGCGAGACCCCATCTCTACTAAAAATAGAAAGAAATTAATTGGCCAACTAAAAATATATAGAAAAAATTAGCTGGGCAGGGTGGTGCATGCCTGTAGTCCCAGCTACTCGGGAGGCTGAGGCAGGAGGATCAGGAGCTCAGGAGTTTGAGGTTGCTGTGAGCTAGGCTGATGCCATGGCACTCTAGCCCAGGCAACAGAGTGAGACTCTGTATCAAAAAAAAAAAAAAAAAAGAAGCAAAATAATATAATTAATAAGAAATATGTGCCCTGTGTATTATTATACAATTGCCTTGGGCATGTATCTGTTGTAAGAATTGCTTAAATATAAAATAAGAGATGAATCTGTGGCTTCCTGAAAAAAAGATGAAATATTTTTTGGCCTGAGAGAATACCTAAAAGGGGAAACTCAGCCACCAGGGCAGAAGTCAGAGACTAGGAAAAAAAAAAAGGAAAAAATTTTAAATTCAGTATAAACTGAGGTCCAGAAGAGTTGAGATTTCAGCTATGTGAGGATACTCAGTTCTCAGTTTAGATTTTAGGTACTTGAGAAGGGGCACAGAATAGAACAATAACGTAGTCAGGGGAGTCCAGAGTAGAGCTGAAGTGTATCTACACTGCACTACACAGACCTCACAGGTGCTGAGAGATAGTGAGCCCTGCTGGAGTAAATGAGAGGAGGGGAGGGGAAGGGAGACGAGGAGAGGGACAATGAGCTTTTCTGGGGGCCAAGAAGAAAAACTAGGAATAGGTGGTGTTGGGCAGTTGGACAGAAGTATCAAGATCACAGAACCTCAGTACTTGTCCTCAAAGCCAGATAAATCTATTAAAGGAATATAAATTAGAAATGACAAATAACTATAGACTCAAACTCCAATTACAGATGGTGAATGTCAGAAAGAAAAGGGGCCTTTACTGTAGGAATATCATGTGTTTTACAACAAAGCATTTACTCTTACCAGCAAGAATTTCCAGAGAGTTGTATCCGAGGATTCTATCCCACAAAAGCAAGAGTTGATCTGTAGCTAAGTATCCAGAAAAAGCTCGAACCATCCACTTAAATGATATGCGAAGTCTGTAAGCAAAGAAGAATGAAAATTAATTTATCACTGGATTTTTTTCTTATGAAAAGGCAATATCAGAAGAGCCCAACCAATTCTATTGTTAATGTAGCTCCTTTGAGCGTCTTAGAAATCACCTAGGCATATAAAACTCAAATAGTTCCTTAAAAGCTGCAAAAGTGCAGTGGTAAGAAACCATGAGAAACCATCAAATTAGTGGTCTTAGAGTATTAAGAATAATAATATATGCTGGGCTCTCCTTTATGTTAGAGTTCAGCCTTTTTAATACCCCTTTCTACATTCTGTTTTTCAGAGTATGTACTAATTAGCTATCAATGAACTGATCTTCTAATAATCTTAACAATTCCAGGCAAGCCATAATAATTTGAATTTTTATTCAAAATACTTGAAAGAATGTTCAATGGCTTCATATTTTTTCAATTTAATAAATTATTTTTCTATATTTCAGTCAAATGGCTATGTAGGACAAATAAAATTAAGATAACTAGTAGGAGTTTTGAAGGACAAAGAAAAGTAGCTTTAAAGCTGTGAGACCTTAGAAATAGATTTCTGATTTCAAACTCTTCATTTTAGTGAGGAGGTCATCAAGCTCTGAAAGATCAACCAGAGAATTCAATTGAATTCATTTTGCAGGAAAAACAAAAACAAAAACAAAACTCTAAGATGTGTGATATTCCACTATTTATAAGTAGATTATGTTACAATAACAATTTATGTTTAAAATGAACTTTTTGACTTGGTTCTTTAAGAGATAAACTAGTCCCTCCATTTCTGTTTTATCTATTAGCATCTAAAAATCCCTTGACTATCTGTGAGAGGAGCTAGACAAACACTTTGTTGGAATTATTATGTTGATAAATAGCTGTGCTATTTATTCTCTTAAAGAGAAAAGGGGACCCAGAGATTTCCTTAGTTAGTGTCATTGTATTAATTCTCTTAAGACTGAAAAAGATCCTCAAGTTTCAGAAATTCCTAAATACTGGATCACTATTATTTTAATATAACAAAATACATCTAAGCAGTAGTATTGACAAATAAAGCTGTTTTGGTTGGCTTTAGAAGATCTTTTTATAGATGCAAAAGAAACTTTTGCACTGAATATTTTAATATTTAAAAATGCGTTTGACTTTTAAGTCTAAATTGTTAACTTCAACTAGTTTCATTTTACTCAAATTCTCATAGTGTCACATTAGAGGAATAGTATTATACATCCCCACACCCAGATATATAAGTAGTACAGCATCAGTTTTTAGAAATGTTTATTAAAGTATAATTTACATACAGTAGTGCTCCCCTTATCTGTGGTTTTGTATTCTGCAATTTCAGTTACTCATCAGTCAACTATGGTCTAAAAATATTAAATGAAATTCCAGAAATAAACAATTCATAAGTTTTAAATTGTGTGCTGCTCTGAGGAACATGAGGAAATCTTGCACGGTCCCCATCCTCGACATGAATCACCCTTCTGTCCAGTGTATCCATGCTGTAAATGCTACCTGCCTGTTAGTCACTTAGTGGCCATACAGGTTATTAGATTGACTGCTTTGGTATTGCAGTGCTTGTGTTCAAGTAACCCTTATTTTATCTAATAATAGCCCCAAAGTGCAAGAGTAGTGATGCTGGCATATTGTTGTAACTGTTATATTTTATTATTAGTTATTATTTTAAATCTCTTACTGTGTCTAATTTACAAATTAAATTTTATCTTAGATATATATGTACAGGAAAATCATAGTATTTATAGGGTTTGGTCCTATCTGTGGCTTCAGGAATCCACTAGGGATCTTGGAACATATTCCCCAAAGACAAGGGGGGAATACTGTATAGTAGAATTTACCCTTATTAGTGTACAATTCTGTGAGTTTTGTATGAAAAAGAATCAATTGGAAATTATAGAACTGAAAAATACAATAACCAAAAAAACCACAAACCCCACAAAAATCCCTCACTAGATGGGTCCAATAGCAAAATGGAAATGCCAGAGGAAAGGGCCAGTGAAGTTGAGTACAGATCAACAGAAAATGTTTAGAACCATAAAGGAAAAAAACATTAGAAAAAATATAAACAAAGCTTCAAGAACCTGTGGGACAATACCAAGAGTTTTTTCTTTTTTCTTTTACACCAAAAGTTTTAACATTTGTATCATTGGAATCCCAGAAGAAAAGGAGAATGAGTATGGTACAGAAAAAATATTTGAAGGAATGATAGATGAGAATTTCCCAAATTTGGAAAAAGATATAAACTTACAGATTCAAAAAGCTTAGCAAACCCTAAACAGGCTAAACCCAAAGAAATCCATGTCTAGATACATCATAATCAAATTGGGGAGAACTAAAAACAAAGATCTTGATAGCAGTCAGGGAAAAATGAGGATTGATATTATTTCTTCCTGAAATGCTTGGTAGAATTTGCCAGTGAAGGCATCTAGGCCTGAAGTTTATTTGTAGGTAGAATGTGATTAATTAAAGATGTATATTGTAAATCCTCTGGCACCTATCAAAAACATGTTTAAAAAAAGTATAAATAATAATCAATAGTGGACATAAAATGAAATAAAAAATATTCAATTCAATTCAGGCAGAGAAAGAGAAAAAAGAATAAAGAAAACATGGCACAAATAAAAAATTCTAGTAAGATAGATTTCAATCCAATAATATTAATATATATTAGATATAAATGGTATAAACATATAAACACCAATTAAAAGACTGCCACATTAGAAGATCCAACTATACTTTTGACAAGAAATCCACTTGAAAAATAAAGATATTGATAATCAGTATGTTAAAAGTAACAGTATAAAAATTATAATCCAAAGAAAGGTGAAATAGCTATATTTATATCAGACATAGTAGATTTATTACCAGGAATAAAGAAGGACATTAGACAATAATAAAGGGATCAATTCTCCTAAAAACAAAGCTTCAAATACATAAAATAAAAACATACATAGCAATGAAGGAACAGACAAAATCCACAATTATAATTAGACACGCTAACACTTCTCTCTTGAAAATCAATAGAAAAAGTAGACAAAAAATAAATGTATAGAAGGTTTGAAAAACATTATCAATAAACTTGACTTCATTAAGATTTATAGGACATTCTGCCCAACATTTGAAAAATACAAATTCTTTTTAAGTGTACAAGAAACATTCACCAAGATAGATCATATTCTGGGTAAAAAACACCTCAACAAATTTAAAACAACTGAAATCATATGACGTGTGTTGTCTAACTGCAATGGAATTAAAATGTAAGTCAATAATAGAAAGATGTATCTTTCTAAATATTTAAAAATTAAACACACTTTTATATAACCCACGTTCAGAGAGGAAATCACAAAAGACATTATAAAATATTTTTAATTGAATGAAAACAAAAAGATAATATGTTAAAATTTGTTGGATGGAAGTAAAGGGATACTTTGAGAGAAATTTATAACATCAATGCTTATATTAAAAGAAAGAAGAAAGCTCCTAAATTAACGATCTAAATTCCTCCCTAAATGAGTAGAAAGAAAAGAACAAAATAAACCTGAAGCAAGCAAACAGAAGGAAATAATACATACAAGAGCAGAAATCAATGAAATTGAAACACAAATACAACAGAGAAAAATCAAAACTAGTTTTTTCAGAGATGAATGAAATTGATAAACCTCTAGCTAGAATAATCAAGAAAAAGAGAAAGACAATACAAATACTAATCGCAGTAATGAGAGAGGTGATGCTACTACTAATCCCATAAATGTTAAAAAGCTAATTAAGAATAATTGGGAAATGCTATGAAAAACTTTATGTCCATAAATATGATAATTTAGATAAAATGCATAAACTACTGAAGCTCATTCAAAAAGAAATAGATAACCTGACTAGTGCTGTATCTATTAAAGAAATTAAATTCAAAAATAAAAAGCTTCCAGCAGCATCAGTTTTCATTTATGAAAGCCTTTTTTTTTTTTTTTCTTAGACAGAGTCTCACTCTGTTGCCCGAGCTAGAGTGCCAGGGCATCAGCCTAGCTCACAGCAACCTCAAACTCCTGGGCTCAACCAATCCTCTTGCCTCAGCCTCCCAAGTCATTGGGACTACAGGCATGTGCCACCATGCCCGGCTAATTTTTTCTATATATATTTTTAGTTGGCCAATTAATTTCTTTCTATTTTTAGTAGAGATGGGGTCTCGCTCTTGTTCAGGCTGGTTTCAAACTCCTGACCTTGAGCGATCCTCCCGTCCTGGCCTCCCAGAGTGCTAGGATTACAGGAGTGAGCCACCACGCCTGGCCTATGAAAGCCTTTTAAAAGTTTATTTCTACGTTGACAACTGGAATTTTTATACTTTCTCCTGTATAATTTTCATGTTTATCATAAATCATTTCAATAAATTAATTCCTTTTAATGAATAAAGTATATAATAGGCTAGAAAAAAATCAAAATTTTAGTTTCTAGCAATGAAGTAAATATCTTCCTCCTAATAAAGAACCCCAATGTTCATTTCACAATAGCCAAAAAGAAGTCAATTCACAAGTTAAGAAAAAAAGTCTTGTGCTCAATATAAAATATTTCTGCTACATTCTTGTTTTATAATCTTAATCATGAACAGAATTTTGTTTTTAAATGGCTACAAAAAAAACAGTGTAACAGAGGGAACAGCCAGAAAAAGGGTAAACCCCACCCTCCCAGCTCTTCCTGAGAATTAAAACCTGCATTCCAGCCTGACGTCAATGATCAGAGGGGTAGGGGAATGTCCTTTGTTCTTTGTAATACAGGAGATGGCTCAAGGGAATTGTCTGGGCAGAGCTCACTAGATTGTCTGTAAAGGAGATAGGGTGGATCAGGACCATCAACTATAGTTAAACAGTAACAGCCCCAAGCTAAAAACTCCTTTTAAAAGCTCTGTATTTCCCCTTATAGAGGGGACTGTGGTACTTTAAGATACAAGTCTGCCATCTTCCTCATTTGCAGGCAAATTAATAAATTTCTCTTTTCCTCAAAACACTTGTCCTAGTTCTTCTGATGCGGTCTCAGCGACAAGTGCCAAACTTGGTAACAAGAGCATCAGTTCAGTATTATCAATGGATGATATGAAGTATTGTTTTATACAGGACATTTCTAAAATATCTGAAATTCAATGGTACTTCATAAAAAGGAGCTATCTCTCTAGAATCATTTGATCTTGAAACAACTCCATTAGCTATGAATTCTATTGGTTTTTAAGATAAAGAAATTGAATTACCTTGATTTAAAAATAAAGACATTGAGCCTTAGATAAATTAAATAATTTTACCAGGATTATGCAGCTTAACAGAAATGAAATTTGAATCTAGGTTAAATTTCCACCCACCGAACCATCCATCTGCTATGGATTCATGTGTGGAGAAGACAAATACTACACTATTCTATTTCCCATTAATTTCTTTTGTGGCCTCAAAAAGTTCATGTTCTTTTCAAATATGCTCTCCTTAATAGGAAAAAGTAGTTACAGAGGAGAAGGCAGGAACAAAACACTGGTAGATCACATTTGGAAATTTCTGTTGCTATAGCCATTGTTAGTTAAAAAGAGAAAGAGAACCAATAATATTGAAGTCCAGACCTATTCTACATATTCATCTATAACTCAATGAGATCAATGAATAAAATTCAAACTTTAGGAAGGAAGAATCACAGTGTACAACAATTGATAAGTAATTGAGCTGGTTTCCTTTAGTAAAAGACAGCAAACTTTATAGATTTCAAAGGTGGTTCTCTGATAGATTTGGCCTATGCCAATTTAATTTTAGTATTATCACATTTTTCAGGTACTATTTTTGTTTACACAAATATTTGCCTCGGTTTGGGCTAACATCTTTTATTATCCATAGAAATTAGTTCATTCTGGTGATTCTTGTACCAGACACAAAAATCCTAGTAAATTCATTAGGATTTTGGTAATTCTTTTAAGAATTTTTGACACAATGTTGTTACAATTACTATTTTGTAATTATTGTTTTATTGGGGAAAATGTTAGCTTAATTTCTCTGAGTAATGACCACATCTATGCAAGTGTTTTACAATGTTAAAGAGCTTTCTGATGTAAAACTATTCTTCGATTAGGAAAAACATACTTACGGTTGTGCCCCAATTTCTCGTAGATGATAAAAGAGCTGGGGAAGATAAGTTTGAAGAAGAGTTTCAAACAGCAAACAGAGTGACACAATACCCTGGACATAATAATGAATCATAAGAGAAATAGTTATTTTAGTATTTAAAATTAACTATGCCAACATATTATTCAAATAGAAAATGAGAAACACTATCAACATAAATATTCTTCATATTATTTAAGAGTTAAAAACAGGAACTGTACCAATGGATCTCTAACATTGTGTTTAAACATCTATTTTGTCCCTGTTTATACATACTCACACTTACAGATACTCTAAAGGTTTCCTTTTTAACACAATAGGCTCCCCACATAACCCAGTATGTAACATTTGGAGAGTCCAAAGAAAACATCACTTTACAGAAAACCTCCTACTTTGCAAGCCATATATTATCACTTAGGCCCAGCAAAATTAGTTTTTCCAGTTTCTAGGTATTTCCCTAGTGCTACAGCCACACCCTTTACTCTCCCTCAATTTATGTTCCTTTCCCTCCAGCCTCTGCTCATTGGGGAAAATATTTCCTGCTTTTCTCGCCCTTTCTTTGAAATCTACCCCCAGGAAAAGACTGGCTGCTGACTGCTTAAAATCTACATCAGGAAGTTATCAAACAAGAATGTTTGATTACTTAGTATACACATAATTTTTTTTATTGAAATCTACTTTTTAAAAAGTACATTATCTGTAAAGCACAAGAAGTAACTGATTTAAACAGATGGTTTTTCAAGTACGTTTATTATTTGACAACTCTGAATAAAGTCTTTCTTGCAGCTCAGCATTCCTCAGAGCTGATCTTTGCAAGGAAGTTTTAATCCTCTTTTTGAATTTCTAAAGAAAAAAGGCTGTCAGGGTTCCAAATAGTTCAGTCTGGCAGCAAGCCAAAAAAGGGGATGACTGCCTGTAAGTCTTTGTTCCACTGAATAAAGAAAGGGCTGAGGCAGGCCTGGTTCAATCAATTATCTGAAAAAGGACACCTCAGGGCCAGTATGGAAGGAGAGAAGGAATACCCAGAGCCGCCCAGTGTCAGGCTTCAGTGCTCTGCACAGGGAGAATACCACTGATGTGTACTGTGTAACCAGTTTTTTTAAACTCTGAAGCATAAAATGGTATAGAATGTAAGAGTAAAAAATCTGATGTTAAGAATGAGATACTAGAAAATACTAATTGTATTATTACAATTAGTTGTAACAATTGTACAATACTAATTGTTATTAATATTTCTGATGATTCTAGATTAAACATTAAGAACTAAATCAAGTTCTCTTAGCGATAAGAAATCTGAGATAATTGGTGGTCCTTTGCTTATCTGTGACATCCTGGAATTCTGTTATTTGCCAACTTTCACTAGCAATGTAAAAGAACAAAACTGGAGACGGAGGAAGGTGGAATAGGAATACACAGGTTTAAACTGGAGGGATAAAGAGCAGCTATTTATTATAATTTAGTAGCTATAACACAGTCTCTCCTTTAGGGAAATTTGGTAGCCCTGATATATATTCCAATTGAATATTTCTTCCGGAGAGGCAGTAAAGTTACTCACAAGTAGACCAAAGCAGGTCCAAAAAGGTGAAAAAGCACTGAAGTAAAATAAGCACTGCTTTTACTCAAGCCAATGGAAGGAAAAAAAAGATATGATAAAGGAGCACCCAAAATAAAACAGATAAAAATGCTTAACTCCCAATATGCTTTTCCTTGACTCATACTGAGGGCAAAGGAGGTTTGTATTGAATATATATTAATACAAAGAAAATATCTAGTATGATAAATGATAATTAACCAAATATGAAATTGACAAACAAGTGACAAATGTTTGATTTTCATTAACAAAGAAAGGTGATGAAGATATAATTATAACAACAGTGATTTATTTATCAAACACCTTCTATGAGCCAACTATTAACTACACTGAGGGCTTTGTAGATATCTCTACAGCACTACAGATGATACATATTATTAATTTCATTTCATAGATAAGAAACCAGGAAAGAAGGTAGAGGCATCTTTGTCAAGGATAATAATACATTCTATGTTTTTCTTTTACTATATAAAAGATAATTTCAATGTAGTTGATATGAGACTTTTTCCTTTATAATTATTACCAAAAATATTTAAATATCAATTCATCTTCTATTTATGCTATAAAAAAGAAAACATGTTGCTTAACATCACAAATTAAAATTTGTTGCTTTGTAATTTAATTGAGTAGAAGACTTTTTCTTAATGAAAAAAAGAACAGTTCAGAGTCTGATTTAATTCATTTTTTTATGAACTTACAGAAGGATGAGAAGAAATGGAATGAAGTCTGAAGAAAAAGCGCACATACATCTCACGGAATATCTGATACAATTTGGAAGGTTCATGATATAGAAAACAAAGTGGTGCAACTGAAAGAAAAAAATTAATTGATAATACTGCAGAATACTAAAAATTTTTAAATGAATCATGAAATATGAAAGAATACATCAATATTTTATAGTAATTACATTCATTCATAGACAAGTTTAAAATCATATCTACTTTTTCATTTTGAAAACGGGACATATGTACATGTAAAATTCAAACAGCCATTAAATATTATGAAGAAGGTAGTATATTACAAACTATTGTAATCCCAACTAAACAGCTAAGAATGACATAATGGAATTATATAGAAATTTTAAAAATTCAGAGTAACTTATAAAAACTACATACAGTCAAGTCTCTCTTTT
This sequence comes from Lepilemur ruficaudatus, assembly GCA_963574885.1. NCBI lineage: Eukaryota > Metazoa > Chordata > Mammalia > Primates > Lepilemuridae > Lepilemur > Lepilemur ruficaudatus. The sequence continues at coordinate 61,772 of CAUYRT010098435.1, forward strand.
TCAACTGAAGTAGTAAGAAAGTGAAATCAGGCAACTCATTGTTACTTTGTCCCACAAAAGATTCAGGCCACTTTTCAAAATTTTTAATTTTGGAAGTCAGGTAAGTAAAATATAAAGTGATTTATGATGAACTTTTAGAATTATAGTCTTCAATTAGTTCAAATTAATTCAATTTGAAACTAAAACTTTTGAGTAATAGCTTTACACTATTCATCTACATTGGTGTATCTCCATATATATGAGACAGTTTTCATCGACTTAAAACTATCCAGGGAGAGGATTTAGTTCTCTAATGAATGTAGAACTAAGTTCTCTTTTGCCCCCAGGTCTTAGAAATTAAGCACAGGTGGGTCAACTCAATCAGATTTCCCACAGCTGGACATCAGAAAGTCCTAGTCTTGGAGACCAAACTGACCATGTGATTATTTTACACTGACAAACGTGGTCACGCTTTCCATCTTTTCAAGCCTCAAGAATTTTAGGCAGTATAAACACATTTATAATGCCAATACATAAAACTACATTACTTAACTATTAATTTTAATAAAAATGCCTGACTTACAAGGTAATTTCAAACAATATAAATAGGACAAATAAGAACTTTTGAGGTTCTATAATCTGTTGATAATGCTCTGAGAGCAGTAGGTATTAAGTGAGAAGGGAAACCAGTAAGCCAATTTAGCACTCTTCTTTTTGAAAAAGTGGAAGGAAAAACACTAAAATATTTTAAATGCTTACAAACACAAAATTTCAATTTTCTGGGATAAAGGGCAGTGTCCAGTATTACTGATAAGTAAGTCGCTGAAGACTAACATCACAAGTGAGAAATCTTACCTTTTCTGAAGGGCAAGAGAGAAAATCATTTTTCAAAGGTAAATATCTAAACACATATAAAAATACTTGTATAAATGTGGAAAAAATTTATATATTGTATATTAACGTTTAAAAACAGACATATCCTTCCACTTCAAAACTGATTTTTAAAACTTATTTTATTATCAAAATAAGTTGCTACTTATTAAAGTAGCCCAAATTAGGGTATTCCGTATATTTAAAAATAATAACTCATGTTCTAAATTGTAATAACAATCAAGAAAAGGCAATGTGGCACAAATACATGATATTATTATAAATTCAAAGTGAAGGTTGGAATTTATATACTTTTAAAAAATGACATGTATGTTTCCTCTAATTTTTAAAGTTATTGATATGCAAAAACCTGTAATCTGATTCAGATTCATAAAATCTGAATGGGAAAAAATCTGAAAACAGGATTCATAAAACCCCATTTCTTCCAGTGAAGAAATAAAAAGCAAATTTTAAAATAAGTACTTTTCTACAAACATATAAAATACAAAAAACTTTACAATTAGTCTTCAAGATACCACATTTGTTTATATTAAATTCCCTTATGTAGCTATGAGATGGAAAGCTTTAGTCCATTACATATAATATGGAAAAAATATTCTACATGACTTAATTTTTAATTTTAAGCATCTTTCCCTATTTGGTTCTTCCATAAAAATAAATTTAGCTCATAATAATTTTGACCAATTAAATATTATACTATAGGAATTTATTTATGAAGTCGTAATGTACTATACACCTACAATAAAACTTCATTAATCTGCATAAATGTGAGAGCAGAAGGCATTTTTGAATTAGAGAAAAATTCCAAATCAGTTTTTAAAGGAGATAAGTATTATAATTTTAAAGAAATATAGTAACTAAAGCTGAAGTGGCAACCTTAGGGATGATTTGTGATTATACTAGAGTACTGGTTCTAAATAAGTGGTTGCTGGTAAAGTATATGTGGATGCTTAAAAGAGCTTTCTAAAATAGTATGAATAAACTCTGTATCAAATATTTTGCATCATTGTTAACAAATGTTTTCCCCTTGGGTGTATAAACCTTAGCCTATTTAAATGACCATAAATGTGAATAGGCAGAGGCTGAGTCAATGATGTATTTTGAACACTGAGAATTGCTAGAAGATTTAAACTTTCATGACATTAAGTATCCTCCAACTCATCAACTACAATTTCTAAAAACTATTTACTTGAAAAGTTTTTATAGTTAGAATTATTACAGTAGAAGGATAAAATGGCAAACATTTTTATTATTAGAGGTAAAAATTTATATTCTTAATTTTTTACAGTTTTCTATTTTAAGTTCCTCACATGTTTACAAGAGAAATATGCTGTAAGGTCACTACAACATTATGTATTATGTTATGAAATTTTGGTTGTTTAAGCGAATAAAGTACTCTATAATTCAAGCCTGTGACCAACGCCATCAAGATAGCATAAAGTAAAGTCCCTAGGTGCTTTGAATTCTTTCCACTGTATGCTAGTTTTAAAAGTTTTATATTATGTCATTCACCAGGACTGTCTGATGTTGAACACTGAGGTGATTTTTACAAAGAAAAGTGTTAATTTATTGCTGATTCTTGTTACAAAGGCAAAACATTAACGTATTTCTTTTTATTCCAAAGGTAGAGGGTAGAAATAAAAAGGACAACAATCTTAAGTGTATATGTAATACATAAAAATTTAAAAATTAAGTGGCGTGAAGGTATAGAGTGTCCTTCCTCTTGGTAATCTTTGCTAAGCTTCTTGCATTCCTCATCCAATGACATGTGGGGCCCAAAAGGCACTCTGAGCTCTCAAGCCTGCACATGCGTCTTCCATGTGCATGTACCACAGGATGACCGAATACTCTCATGTAATTGTTGCTGTGCATACCAGTAGCCTGGAGAAATCATGAGCTCAAATCAGTGTTGTCCCTTCCTTAGGATTCTTTCTGATGTATTATTTTTTAAAAAGACTACTATGAGAATTAGGAATCAGAAATGTAAGCAACCTGATTTTATACTTATTGGAGCTAAACACTAATGTGTATCTTCAGTTTCCATTCGATTGAAAAATGGTAAACCACAGAACCACATTCACAGTATGTTCTAATTCTAATTTGTCAAGAAATCATCATCTAGCCAATTACAATGACCTTTTAGTTTTAATTTTTTTAAATGGACATATAAAACAATATAAAACTCGATGTTTAAAAATGTTCATAACAACTTGTGGGTGATTTGACATAAAGTGTGATTTTTATGTTTAAGTTTCTAAAGTGTAATAAAAACCTATGGAGGGCTAGTATGCATTTTACTTTATTTTTTCTTTTATCATCTTACTATATGAAAACAACTATAGCTGTCAGTTATTTTTTTAAACTGACAGATAACACTGTATGTTTTTATTGTGTACAACATAATGATTTTAGAGCCCAACTTACCATACATTGAAAATCCATGAAAAGGGATAACACCTAAAAAATAAAAAAGCATTTCTTTTCAATAAGTAGTAGTATGGATTATTAGTAGTATTACTGATTATTAGGAAAACTTTAAAGGACTAAAACTGAAAATAGAAAGGCTTTCTATTTTTTGCTTCAATTTTGTTCATGAATGTCAGAAAGACTTAGTGATGGTAACCAATAAAAATAAATTTTTTAATACCTTCAGAAAAGCAAACAAGAGGTTTTCATACATATATCCAGTTAACTTTCTATTGATAATGATGAAAAATCAAAATTTTAAATATATGTGTATAAAAACAGGACAAAAACATAATAAGGTAGGTCAAGAATTAAGTTTAAGAACTATGTTGGCCTTAAAAAGTCAAATAGAATATGTCCCTCCTAAAACAACTTCACCCTGTCTATTAGAATCTAATCTGTTAAAAGATAAGTGAGCTTTTCAAGGTGCTTCTAGAAAACATCGCTTACCAGAAAACACCATAGGTGTTTACTAAATTACTAAAAATTAATCTTGGGACATGGCTTAGAAGAAATATTGGTAGAAATACAGTACAAATTCAGTATAATCTTTGGCAAGAATTATATACAAGTAAAGTATATATCCTTTTCAAAGAAATACTCAAAGCTTAACTTGGTGTATTAAACATCTTGTCACATTCTAAGTAAAAAATTAGAATTTGTACAGGTTAGGTTCAAAACAGAAGTTCTATAATATATACTATTATATAGTCAACACTGTATGAAATCATGTTGCAAACAGTATAGCAGAAAGCTGAGAAGTTTACTTTTTTGAAAAATAGCAGAGAAATGCTTTATTCATCTGACATGTTCGGAGGTAAAACTTAATGTTTGCAAGGACTGTAAGAGGTCATCTAGAGTTCAGTCTTAGTTTAAAACACGTCCAGCAATAGGGGATGCATTAATGTCCAATGTCACCAATTACAATTTTGAATGGGTTAATTTTGGAAGAGTTATTTCTCATACTGACTCAAACTCTGGCTCCCTGTAATCCCCACTTATTAGTCCCAGTTCCAACCACAAAGGTCACATAGAACAAGTCTAATTTATCTCCTATCATATATAAAAATGTAAAGAAATATCACCATCAGGATTTTTTGCTTTAAGACTTTATAAGTTTCTTTAATTTTTCCCTAGATGAAGTAGTCTTGAATAGCTTCCCTATTTCATTTTCCTCTGGATAAGCTACAGTTTACCACAGACCTTAAAGTGAGGTGACTAAAACCTCTAAGCATTTTTCTTCTCTACACACCCCACAGCTAAGATAGTGCACTTGAGCAGTTGTTTCTGGACCTAAGTAAAGGATTATATTTTTATCTCCATTACATTTCTTCTTTGGTGATCCATTCCAATTGGAGATAATCTTGGATTCTCCTTCTGTTATCTAATGTATTACCTATTCTTCCTGGTTCCACGTTACTGAAAATTTTGGTAAGTATACTATCTATGTCCTCATCTAAAGCAATATAAAAATTCTGAACAAGACAGAGGACAGGAATTGTTACTAGAGACCTCCTTCCACACTGATATCAATTTATTAATCAGCACCCTATTGCAGTAAGTTAAGAGCATGGACTAGGTATCAGACAGATTTGGTTGGGTTCATCTGGCTTTGTCACTTTTAAGAGCTTTGTGTGCCTTTGGGTAAGTTTTTTAACTTCTCTAAGCTTTAGTTTCCTCATCTGTAAATCAGAGATAATGCTAGGACTTATATAATATCATTAATGAGATAATGGTCATACCATAGGCTATCCATTATTAATAAATAAATGTTAATTATTATCATTCATAAATTAGTTCATATTTCTTTTTTGTTTCTAGAAGCAACGTTATAAAAAATAGTATGAGGAAAATCAATCATTATTCTGAACTGGTAAGCCAGGCAAACCATCTTCAGAGTTTTGCCTGAAGAATTTCACAAGCTATAATTCTCAGGATCACCCTTTTCCCTGTTTCTCTAGTCTTCTAGCACAGATTCATGTTGTGCAACTTTGGCTGAATCTTGTGTTGTTTATCAATTCTCTTATTCCTTTCTATTTGATTAGCCATTCTGTTCTTTCAAAACTTTCCTGCCCTTCAGGTGTTTAACACTTACTTGCAGACCTCACTTCGCCCTCACTAGGAGGCTGATGCCACTGACATGAGCTCTCTCATTTGCCTGTTCTTTACCTTTCACCTGTTTTCTCACTTTCAGTCTCAAAGGAAGACATATCCCTTTTCTTTTTCATCCAGCCATCTTCACCTGTGCTCTAAATCCTGTCTCCTTCACTTTCACAGTGGTTGGCAAGCGACAGGTCTGTGGCTTATGTGCTGCCTGTGAGCTAAGAACAGCTTTTACATTTTTAAAGGATTATTTACAAAGGCAAGAAAGAATAATATAGGACAGGGATTGTTAGTGTCCAACAAAACTTAAAATATTTACCCTCTGGCCAGTTACACAGAAAGTTCGCCACCCCTGCTTTGGGATCCTGCCCTGTGAATGATGCCCTCCACCCACTTTGTGTGCACCCTTCAGCAAATACATACTGAGCCTCCACTCTCTGCCAGACACGCTTCTAAGAGAGGGAGCTGCCTCTTTGTTAGGGCCAAAAAATCATAGTGAGAACAAGTGAATATATTTCAGATAGTGGTAAGTGCTACAAAGAAAAATAACAGCGAGAAGGAGGATGGGGAGGGCAAGGCTTGAGGAGGGCGGAGGAGGCCTCGCTGACCAAAGAGCCATCGAAGCATGGAGGGGAGACTCGCCTGAGAAGGGTGACAAGGAAGCCCTGGGCTTCCCACAATGACTGTCAGAAACAGGGCTAGTTTACTGAGCACAGCTGGTCTTAAGGTGGATAGAGGCAGGACACAGGCAAGGGGTGGGTATGTCTTATGTCAGCTTCTCCTATTTCACTGCATCCTTTCGGCCAAGGATATTATAAATATCCTCACATATAACAGTAATAGTAAAAAAATAATAATAATAATGATAATAAAAAGTCCACTTTCTTCCTGGGCACTACTTTCCTGTCAAATTTCTAATCTCTCTTTTCCTCAAAGCCAAGTTTAATTTTTTTTTTTTTAACTGTCTGCATTCCTTCCTTTATTTTCTCAGTATATACCCTCAGATGCTCGCAAACTGTTTTTCATCCCTATGACTCTGACTTCTGGCTGCTAAAGCCAGGGTCTCCTCTCTCTGTGTGCTGTATTTAGTGGACTCACAGCAACTGAAGGCTCCTTCTCAAACTTGTGCTGACCAGGCACTGATGACTCTATGCAGATCAGGTTCTTTGTCTCTTAGAAATTTCTGTTGTTTAGTTTTTTAAGTTTGTTTTGTTTTGTTTCTGTCTGGTTCTCTCTTCTGGCCACTCCTTAAACATAGCTGCTCTCCAAAACTCTGTCATACTTGTTTTCTCTCTCCCTCTACCAGTATTCTCATCATTAACCCATAATCCCAATTATAAAAGCCCAGTATCCTGAGTCTCCTTCTGGACTCCCTATTGCTGTAAATGACTCATCGCCTTCTTAGTCATTCAGACAAGAAGTCATATTTGCTCTCTAGTTCTCCTTCAGTCCTTAAACCTAAATGTGATTATGTCCCTTTCCTGTCCCTTTTGTATAATGACTATTTAACTCTTATGTCTTCATTCCTCCTCTCTACCCCACAAGCACAACTCTAATCCTGCCAAATTGATTGCTACTCCTTCAGCCTCGGGGCATACACAATGCTTTCCTCTACCTCCAGCCCTGTCCCTGCTCCACCCCTCCAACATTTTTTTTTTCTTTTTTTTTTTTTTTTGAGCCAGAGTCTCACTCCCTTGCCCGGGCTAGAGTGAGTGCCGTGGCATCAGCCTAGCTCACAGCAACCTCAAACTCCTGGGCTCAAGCAATCCTTCTGCCTCAGCCTCCCGAGTAGCTGGGACTACAGGCATGTGCCACCATGC
>CAUYRT010098436.1:0-24696 GCA_963574885.1 Lepilemur ruficaudatus
TACAACCAACACTCAATTGTATAATTAAATGATTTTCAGTGAATTTACCAAGGTGTACAGTTAATCACATGAATCAATTTTTGAGGAATTCCTTTCCCCTATTGAGACCCCTAATTCCGCTCCCCAACTACTTTTCAAGCATGTCACACCCCTCCACAGTGACCCCCCCATGTCGCTCAGCCTTGGGTCTACCCCCCACCCCCCAATTCCCCAGTGTCTAGTTCCTCAGGCAGGTTTTATGTTACCTCTTTGAGCTGCAGTTTCTTTATATCAAGACTCTTGCCTGTAAGCGATGGCAATGTGAATAAAAAGGGAATTTATTGCCTCTAGGCAATATGAGAATAATATATATTGAGAATAATATATGAGAATATATGAGAATAATATATATTGAGAATTTTTTTATTTGGCAAAACCTGTTCTAAGTGCTTTACATGTGTTTGCTTAATTAGTCTTTCCATAGTTCTATACTGCAGGTGCATCTCCATTTTACAGATAAAGAAATGGAGGCGCAGAGTGGTGCTCAAGTATATGCGGTTAATAAGTATAAAGCTGGGACACTGGGATTCAAATCCATAGCAGATATTCAATAAATAGCTGTTGAATAAATACATGAACTGGCCAGAAAGTGATTTATGAAGCCCAAAACATGATTTTCTTGCCATATGATTCACTTTTAATTTGTTTCTGTTTTATGGTAACAGTGGCATCCTTATCCTTACCTACCTGGCTTTCGGTCACCTGATAAGCCAATGTATGAAGAGACTGTGTCATTCCTGGGATTAACACCTTAAGCAGGCTCTACAGATAGGAGATCAAGAGCCTAATCTCACATATGAGATGGCAAGCACGGGAGTTATTCCATTACTATGTAATTGCCTTTCATAATGTATTCAGATTCCAAAGCCTTTGAGTAAAGACAAAAATGTGTGCTGAGTTAAAAACAGCCAAAAGGATTTCTCCACCTTTAAAGAGATCTCTGTATTTCATTCAACTCATTTCTCCCTGTATATATTTTGCCTTCTTTCAAAAGAAATTTGAGGTGATCACGATACCTACTTAAGGTTATAAGTCTTCTCTAAGAAGGTCACTTTATAGCTGCCCCATTTAGAATATAAAGTAACAGAAAATTACCATAAAGCTAAGCCAAAAAATGCACATGATAAAATTGTGAAAGAGAAAACAATAAAAACAGGAACATATGAACTAGGATAGCTACAACTCTGTCATCTCCTCCCGCCCCCAAAGGGACTGCTTACCCCTTTGCCACTCAGATGAGCATGTAATACACCCCACCAGGTGAGGTTAGGGCTACTATAGGGATGTAGTGGGATGTGGTGGGCCATGATGTTCTGGTACCTCCTACCCACCCATGAGTAGAACAACCTATGGCCCAGAGAGTAGAGCTAATGCCCAAATGTTGTATAAAGTCAAAACCAGAGTAGCAAGTCTGAAACTGGGTCCTCATTCAGAGGATTGGGCAGAGGATGGTAAGAGAATCTTTAAATGAGGTAGTGGTAGAAGTATCCTAGGGATTGAAACATTTCTGCTGGGCTTGGCAAGTAGGAGAATGTGACTGTCTTTTGAAGACCAGAATCAATAGTATGGAAAATCCCATAAAAAATGATGAACTAATACTCCTTGTATCATCCTGGATGGAATTGTCTAAGTGAAGCATTATAAGAATGGAAAAACAAGCACCACACTTACTCACCATTAAATTGGTACTAACTGATCAACACTTATGTGCACATATGGTAACGTTCATCGGGAGTCGGGCAGGTGGTAGCAGGGAGGAGGAGATGGGTAAATTCACACCTAATGCACCTAATGGGTGTGCTGCGTGATGTCTGGGGGTTGGGTACACTTGTAGCTCTGACTTGGGTGGTGCAAGGACAACCTATGTAACCAAGTATTTGCACCCCTGTAATATTCTGAAATTAAAAAAAAATATATAAAAATAACAGATGCTCATAGTAAAAAGGTAAATAAAGTGAGATTGGACTTTAGAACTCCATGCAATGAAAAGAACATGTAAACACCGGAAATAAAGACTCCGTAAGCTTGTAAAAAAAAAAAAAAAAAAGCAAAGAATTATTAGGTTGAGGGAACTAGAGACCATGTCCACCCTTTGGTAGAATAGCAGTCGACTCGCCAAAAAGCTGCATGTCTTCCCTGCCATTAAATACTTCTGGCAAGGACAGTGTACCATCTCCCTTAACAGACTGTCTCAGAGTTTGTTGTTACTAATAACTAACTTACATTCCTGATAAATTTTTGAGCAAATTTCTTTAAATGCCTTTTGTAGAGATGAAAAACAATTGATCCAAATGTTTAATAAATCCTCCATATTCACAGAAGATGTTTCCTTAAACTGTTACAATAGGGAAGACCTCTTAGGCACTACATTTACATGGAAAAAGATCTCATTTAATCCTTACATGGTGGTGTGAATTATGTACTATTAGTAATTTCATTTTTTAGATAAGAAATCTGATTCTCAGAGAAGATAAACAACCTGTCAAATGAATACATGAATAATTTTCTCCCTAATTCTTACTACCTCTATCCTTGATAAGAACAGAATCACTGATGAAGGCTATAGCTGGGACTGTTTTCCTCAGTTTTCCTTATTTAAAATGATGGTTTCTCGGTCCCAAACCTGAAGATTCTCTTCCATAATAAAATTTCTTCCCATAAAGACCGTGGATGAATTAGTCTGTTCTTTTAAATTTCGGCAGCTTCTTTAGGCATGATCTATACAGGAATTAATTAACTTAAATATTTACTTTTTACACAGGAGTAATTTAGAGATACATTGAGAGTGCTTACCTTTGGAGATGCAAATTTAAACCTTGAAATACCACTTTGTGCCCACTAGGATGACTATAATAAGAAAAGATAGATAATAACAAGTTTTGGTAAGGATGTGGAAAAATGAGAACCCTCAATACATTGCTGGTGGGAATGCAAAATATTGTAGATGCTTTGGAAAACAGTTTGGTAGTTCCCCTCAAACAGTTAAACATAGAGTTACTATATGACCCAGTAATTCCACTCTTAGTTGTATACCCAAGAGAATTGAAAACATGTGTCTACACAAAAAATTGTACATGAAAAGTTCATCACAGCATTATTCATAATAGCTAAAAGATAGAAACAACTGAAATGTTCATCAGCTGATGAATGGAGGAATGAAATGTGGCATATTCCTACAATAGAATATTATTTACTAATAGCTATAAAAAGTAATGAAATAGTGATACATGCTATAATACGTGAATGAACTTTGAAAACATTATGCTACATGGAAGATGCCTGTCACAAAAGACTGAATATTATATGATTCCATTTATATGAAATATCCAGAACAGGGAAATCTATATAGATGGAAAGTACATTAGTGCTTGCCTAGGGCTGGGGTGATGGCGAGAATGGGAGTGACTGTCAAAGGGTATGAGGTTTCTTTTTGGAGTGATGAAAATTTTCAAAAATTGATTATGTAATGTGATGGATACATAGCTCTGAGAATATGCTGAAAATGATATACTTTAAATGGCTTAATTTATGGTATGTTAATTATATCTCAATAATAACTTAAAAATAGCTTTTTTTTTTTTTTTTTTTGAGACAGAGTCTCACTCTGTTGCCCGGGCTGTAGAGTGCCGTGACATTAGCCTAGCTCACAGCAACCTCAAACTCCTGGGCTCAAGCAATCCTTCTGCCTCAGCCTCCCAAGTAGCTGGGACTACAGGCATGCGCCACCATGCCCGGCTAATTTTTTACATATATTTTTGGTTGTCCAATTAATTTCTTTCTATTTTATAGTAGAGACGGGGTCTCACTCTTGCTCAGGCTGGTCTTGAACTCCTGACCTTGAGCTATCCACCCGCCTCGGCCTCCCAGAGTGCTAGGATTACAGGCGTGAGCCACCGCGCCCGGCCCTACTTCTTTTACTCTTATGGGGAAAATGCACTCAGAGTCCCCAAATTTGGAAAGGTAGATTGGAAGCACATATTCATAAATGAGGGACTTTCTGGAAAATCAGAGGTTATAAACAGGGGACCTGTGGGCTGAATCTAGCTCATTAGCATGGTGTAGGCCCAACATTAACAATCAAAACATTTCACATGCAAATGTGGATTCCCTGGTTTTTTTTCAAAAAATTGTAAGATTGACATCAATGAGTCTGCTTTCTGGCATAAATATTGGTAGCAGTTGCAGTTACATAAAGGTGAAAGGTGAAGTTGAGACCCCCCCCCAAGGGAGAGGTGGTTGAGGATACCAACTGAAAAAACAAATGTCTTTATTTACACTTTTCTTGTACTGACTCTGCGACGTATATAACCATAGAGTGTGGAGTTGCTTTTTTGGGAATAAATCCTACTTGATTACCTGTTGTTAGTACGTGTCGTCTACAAATAGAATGAATGAGAAATCATTCTTGGTTTTTGAATTCCTAATAATTTGACCAAGAAAAAAATTGGGTGCCTACTACCTTGAATAACATAGTCAGCAAATGATTGCTTATTGCCATTACAAAGTAATTTCTGTAATAGTAGTAATAGCTAACACATAGGCTTCTATAGTGCCAGACTCCAAGTACTTTATTATATTCACTCAATATAGACCTATATTGTATTCAAGGCAAGGATTGGTAATGTTTCATTATCGTAGTGAGCAGTTTGTTTCAAAGCATTCTTAAAAACATACAAAACAACATTTTTAGGGGATACTTTTATAATGTGAATATGAAAAACATGGTATGTTTGACCATGTACTTCCTTAAAACAATTGAAATACATTTTTGTCTCCTCTTCTGTGGTTTAAAATGCCTTCAACAGGTTGAAAGAATTTAGATAATTTGTTTTACTGAGAGATAAGGGTCTGACATTTAACACAACCCCAGGTGCATGTGGTTTCTTAAAAAATGTCAAAAAGGTCACATGATTTTAGTGTACAAAGTCAGAAAAACAAGATCTTTTTGAGTGTCTTAACTGAAATGGAGTATAAATAAAAATTCCCTATATAAAAAGCAAGAAATTAATTATAAAACTATTTTTTGTTTTTTGTCCATTTTTATTAAGGATGAAATCAATATTAATAACATGTTGTTACATAATTTGTTAAACTCTTTGTTTTAGAGTAACTCACTCTGAAGGCTAAATTTGTTATTTCCATGCTGACTTTGCAAAGTGAAGTGTAGCACTGGGACTAATTCATGCTTTAATAAATGTATTTTCTAAAACCATTTAAAATATTATAGATGTGTTTCAAATGCTTATGGGATGGCTTTCCTCATAATAGAAATTATTGTTTTCTTTGTGTAGCTAATTCATCTACTTTAAATAATGATCTTTATCAGAACCACCCAAATTGGAAGTTGTATAGCTATGTATTTAATACTTTACCTCCTTTTAGAAAAGAAAATGTTCACATATATAGTAGTTTCACACTTAATATTTTATTATAAATGTAAGGAATGAGTATAATGAAGACATCTCTTAGTTTTTGATGTTATATCCATTTTAAATTTTTCGTTGTTAGGGAGAGTTGAACTAATGAGACTTAGCTATTTATCTTATTTTTAGTTGCTTATTTACCGTAAAGAACCCCATGTTTGTTTCCATTGTTTGTATTTTTATTGAAGGAATGCAGTTAAAAACCACATGTCATAACAAAGGAATTATTTAACTTTTCCTCTATAAGCTTGTTTTGTTTTATACTATAAGTTATACCTGTTTCTTTGACATTATTATTTTTAAATAATAATGTATTCTCATCCCAACAGGGAAGATAAATATTCTGAAGAAAGATTTATAAACAAGGAAATGGTGTCATAGCTAACTTAATGGGGCCACAAATTAAATGTTAAAAGTTAAGAGGAAAGCGTCCCTAGTTCCTCATTCTATACCCCAACTGTGCCTTTTACCACAACTAACGGCCTAAAGTCACATCCTGTATAACTCAATGGGAGTTGTATTTACTGAATTATTTCCTTGGGGGGAGATGTTTGTCATAGTTTTGTATACCCCCCAGGAAAGTGTAATTTTACTGAATATATTCATGAAGATTTGATAGGCTATAAATTAAAATATATTAATTTTTTGCACAAAAATTATAACTATGATAATGGAAATAAAGCACCTATAATTCTACAATCCTAGCTAACAAATAGCCCCCCCTTTGCTGTCCTTACCAAGAACCACATTTGAAATACTTGAAATTTTTACTTATATTTTTTAGGGAGTTTATTAAAGTTGTTCATTTTGAGATTTACTTTTGAAGCCCAGGTTAGTTCCTGGGTACTCCAAGAAAATATTCCCAGAGAATGTATTTTTTAAGTACAGAAGAAGGAGAGTGCTTTCTGAATTTGGTCATCTTATTGGGAAGAATTTCCGTGGGTTCCTTTGATACGGAACAGTCCTAGATGTCATTGACTAAACACAATATTTAGATGCTTTATGATGTCTAACCTAAACTATGGAAAGGCATGCTTCCATTTTTTGGGGGGGGATAGGTTTAAACTAGACTTTATAACCTCTGTAAACCGCTGGGACTTGCTTACAATTGAATTATGTTCTAATTAGGGAGAAAATAGCACAATAGAAGTAGGGTGCCACTTGAACAGAAGCGTTTGTCTTACTGAAATTTACTCCCTGTTGATTACAGCATCAGGTGAGTTTTTCATTTAATAAACAATTAAATATCTCAAACAGTACCTCATCCTAAAAAAAAAAAAATTAAATATTATTGATTGCCCATAAATGCTCAAATTCAGATTTCATTTTACTGACAATGTAAATTCCTGAAAGATTCGTTCATTCATTCATTCATTCATTCATTCATGGAAAGTCAGTTAGTATGAATACAATAGTCCAATTTAGGAGTCCTAGACAATTTTTAAAAGCTTGCTTTTATAAAATAAATGGGTTAATATTTCATATATTATTTGTATAACTTTGATTCACTTGCCTAATGAATAGGTAGCTGAGCCAGGTGAGTGGATTATTACTACTCTATAACCAATGGTTTCAATTGATAAAATAGTCATTTTTTAAAACAAGGCTCACATAAAGTATAGCTTTCAAGAAGATATTAAGTAACCTAGAAAGCAACCAAGTTAAGAAATACTATCCTTAAATGTAATTGAGTTAAAAAATACCATCTTTTAGGCCGGGCGCGGTGGCTCACGCCTGTAATCCTAGCACTCTGGGAGGCCGAGGTGGGCGGATTGCTAAAGGTCAGGAGTTCGAAACCAGCCTGAGCAAGAGCGAGACCCCCCGTCTCTACTAATAATAGAAAGAAATTAATTGGCCAACTAAATATATATAGAAAAAATTAGCCGGGCATGGTGGTGCATGCCTGTAGTCCCAGCTACTCGAGAGGCTGAGGCAAGAGGATTGCTTGAGCCCAGGAGTTTGAGGTTGCTGTGAGCTAGGCTAATGCCACGGCACTCTAGCCCGGGCAACAAAGTGAGACTCTGTCTCAAAAAAAAAAAAAAAAAAATACCATCTTTAAATTCCTGTTGGAAATTGAAAACGGTATCAAGTTTAATGTAGTTTACAGTGTGGTAGGTGACTCAAACTTGTCCTTTTCCCCTGGAAGTAGAGTCAACTTTATCCTGGTTATAAGACACTTGAGCCCTTTTTATCTCAACTTTCAGGCTAAAGCCAAACCCGATAGATAGCAAAACTTTCCCGTATCTGATATTTAATTTGCTATTTATGAATTTATAGGCGGGAGGGACAAATCATTTTGGGATGAGATGATTTTTGTCCTAGTCTACTGCTTAAGCAGCAGGTGAGAGGAAGTTCTGTTGACTGTTGCAGCATCAGGAATGGGAATTAATCTGTAAGGTGAGTATACTATGTGTATTTTTATATGGAAGATATAAGTTACCTTAGGCATTGAGTCAGTTTAAATACCGATGGCTGTTGATGAGGGGAAATGATAAACCATGACTTTTCTGATATTTCTTTATATCCTAAAAAAAATGAAGTATATTTATTTTATTTTATATTTCAGTAGCACAGTATCTGGAATTTCTAAAAACTCCATATTTTCTGAGCAAGATACAAATTAGTTAAAAATATAGTATGTCAGCTGCTCACAGTAGATTTTCAAAGGTAAATATTAACCCTGTCTGTATTCAGGCTATACTTCAATTTGAAAGGTCCATTGGATAAAGAGGAAATAAAATGACACCTCAAGTTGCTTTTTTGATCCTCTTAACAATCTCCCTTTTTATAAAGCATAATAATTAAAGTTTATCAAGGTTTTTTTTTTCTCTTCTTTTTTACAGGAATACCAGTGTATTCAGTAGCATGGGGCCCTGATTCAGAAAAGGTTCTTTACACAGCAGGCAAGCAGCTGATCATTAAACCTCTTCAACCAAATGCTAAAGTTTTACAGGTACTTCTCAGTCATTTGTAAATTATCTGGCTCTGCATGACTGCTAAGATAGAGGGCACTTGCTTAGGAGTCCCTTTCTTCTGGGTGGTCTTTTTACAGTCTGAGGCCTTTAAGTATGTAGTTTTATTGGCCTTTATTACAGAACTGGGAATATCTGTTTATGTTTCCAGCAAGGTTCATTTTCCTCTTGATCCAACTCACATTATACCAGTAAATCATAAAGATGTTTTGAGTTACTAGATTGTCACATGATTTGGCACAACTAAGCATCTTTAAATTTAGCAGTCAGCCTCAAATGTATAGATTTGAGATAAAACAGAACTAAATCATAAAACTTTAAGAGCTTGCTAAGACTTTTTAAAAAATCATCATCATCCTCATCATCTGTTCAAACACTTGAGCTCTCTTTAAGAGCCTAAGGTTCTTTTAGTATTTTTAGAGTGAAGGAGGAGTCAATATAATACTTAGAACAAATTTTGTATATATAACTTTACTAATTATATAGAGAAATATTTATCATAAGGATAAATATTGAGCTCACAATCTTCTTTTGTACTATTCAGAAAGGAAGAAGAGTTAAGTTAGGAGATGAATCTTGAAGGTGGGGAGGGAAGGTTGTTCTAAGCCCAGGAAACAGGAAAAATGATTGTTCAGAAATGTGAGAGAAAGGGCAGAGAACCACACAAAAGCAGCAAAACAGTGGTGGCAGTTAATACAGGTCAGAGTGGAACCAATGAATGGAAAACCTTTAAGCCTGTATCTAGGATTTTGTTATTTGATACCAGTGTTAAAAGACAGAATGATTTTCTTTACATTTTGATAATGACACTGTTTAGTTTTGCTAATAAGAACAGAAGCTTTGGAATTAGTCACCTGCGTTGAAATCTTCACTTACTTACCTATATGTGACCTTAGGCAAGTTTTGAAATATCTTTGAATGTCAACCTTCTTATCTCGTAGTTGGTGACAATTTCTAGATGACTTATATGCCTATATATATGTATTCTGTGTACAGAATTGTGTATTCTACATAATGGAATTGTTGTGAGGATTAAATGAGTTAAATTGCAAAGTGTATAGCACAGTACACATGGTAAGCACTGGCACATGGTAAGCACTCAGTATAGTGTACTTGTTACTATTGACGTTATTCTGCTATTGTGAGTTATTATGCCATCCCTACTTTTAATCAACCAGGGAGGTGAGAAAAAGGTTGTAGACTGATTAGGTCTTGGGTAAGGGATTTAATGGTGGAGATTAACACATTATAGCAGGTATTAAAGTGTTTTAAAATGAAGCATCAGGTTTAACAGTTGAGTAGATATAGATTTGGGGGAGTAAGGAAATAAAGGTGACTTTGAGTTTCCATATTAGTGACTTCTGTATAGCTTATACTATATATATTTTATATAGTCAACATGCATTTACATTTTACCACGTGCGGACAACTCTGCTAAGAACTGTGGGGACAAACAAGAAATAGAAGATGCAAGTCCTTGTCCTTAGGTAACTAAGGTAAAGAATTTGGGCAAAGGGAAGAACCTGGGAAAGACAACTAGTTCTGACTACCTTTAGTCAAAGTCCTTCCATACCAATTACTTACCCAGTAAAAATTTGCTATGAAATTATATAGCAAAAACAGGTAAGTTAAATCTTTTGGTTTATACCTTTAGTGTATGGTTATGTAAATTTGTTTAGATTGTAATTAGGCTTATATAAATGAAACCAAGGAAGCTGCTTATATCACCATTGGTTAATTAAAATATGGCTTAGTGGTTCAGTAGAACCTTTGGGCCAGGAGGTAGTAGAGAGAAGGAAACGTACCCATTGCCAAAATTCGGCTAGAGTGAAAGAAGAGTTAAAGTATAATTAGTAACTTAATGCAAATTATCTATTCCTTTTGGGAAACTAGAAGAGCTGAAATTCTTTTTGGGCATAAACATATATTCAAATTTGGATTATCCATAAAAAGGAATGCTTAATTCTTACTTGTGGAATACAGTTCAGAAGTATGTACCTCGTTTCCTTTAAGACCTTCTAGACATCCAGAACTTGGTTTTATTTATTTATTAATTCAGTAAAAATGTAGTGCATACCTACTGTATACCAGGCACTATGGTGAGATATTCAGAGTGCAATAGAACATATTTTCTGCCTTTAAGGAGTTTGTTGTTCAAAGGAATTTTACAAAATGCTTAATAAATTGAGAAATAATTGAAAATTATCTATGTATTATATGTAATATATAAATATGTATAATATATAAATTGATATCCTAAGTTATAGTTTAAGAAAAATTTAAATAGTATTTTATTTGCATACTCATAGATATTGAGTATGCAAATATTTATTTTGTAGCTTTAAAATGAAACTCAAGAATTTGTGTATGTGTGTATCTGTGTATATTCTTATATTTGTTCTTGAAGTGTATTTCAAGTTACTGGATTAATTTAGCAGTTAATTGTGAGACTTCTTGCTTTTTAACATGTATTATCAAAATTATTTGTTTTTGAAAATGTGTAATTTTATATAATTTGAATTAAAGCAAGCTATGAATTGTTGCTTATTCTTAGAGCTTATTTGGTCCTTTAATATTTTATCCTGTATACATTAAGAATAATAGATTGGGAAGGGTCTATAGAGAAAGCCCTTAAAATCTGTCACTCTTTGATGTGCAGTTAATTGTTTCAGACACTAAAATATATGTTGTAGTCTTTAAAGAAAGTTAATTCTTTTTAGTTACATTATTCTGCCTATGGTAGCTTTTAATTATTAATTAGCTAAATGGGCATATGAATTACATTTAAGACAAGACATCCATGCTTACTTTCTAGATTGCCAATTTCTGGGTGACTTATATATACCCGTATTCTATGTACAGTTGGCCCTCCATTACCATGGGTTCCCCATCCGTGTATTCTACCAACCGAGGATCAAAAATATTTGTGGAAAAATTTGCATCTGTACTAAACATGTACAGACTTTTCTTGTCATTATTCTCTAAACAATAAAATATATTAATAACAACTATTTACATGGCCTTTACATTGTATTCGACATTATAAGTAAACTAAAGGTAATTTAAGTATATGCAAGGATGAACATAGGTTATGTGCAAATTCTGCACCATTTTATGTCTGGAACTTGAGATATTGGTATCTGTGGGAGGTCCTGGAACCAATCCTCCATGGATAATGAGGGATGACTATATACTTGTAATACATGGAAAACATCTTTTTGTTATATTGTAAATGCAGCAAAAGGTTCTAAGAGTAGTCTAGTTGTAAACCAGACACATGGAGTTAGAGAGAATGAAGCTTAGGGGAATATGCAAAAGAGAATGAAGAGAGTAGTACTAAAGATGTTGTTTGTACAGTAGAAGTTTAAAAAAAAAAGGAAGGAGAATTAGTAAACAAGCATGAGCAGTATCATTAATAGGATCAACTGTACAAAGGAGACTGCAAGATTTGAATTCAACTGACATTTTTGAAGTACATAACATAGTCATTCTAGTGTTATCACACAAATGTCAAGCTTGAAATAGTTCAGCAGCAAGTGATTTTCCATCTGGAGTCCAGACAACTAAGAAAATTCATAAGAATGTAAGCTATATTGTAGATGTCATGGTGCTAGTTGCTTTCAGTAGTGTAAACTGGAAATGAAACAAGCAAATGAGATACTACAAAATGGCTATGAAAGGAAGATACGAATCCCTGAGGAGATCATTAGAAAGAGTCAAAATGTCTTTTCTTTTTTTCTTCTTTTTTTTGTTTTGTGAAACAGAGTCTGGCTCTGTCGTCCATGCTAGAGTACAGTGGTGTCATCATAGCTCACTACAACCTCAAACTCTGGACGCAGGTGATCATCCTGCCTCAGCCTCCCAAGTATCTGGGAGTAATCCCATTTTTTTTATAGAGATGGGGTCTCACTCTTGCTCAGGCTGGTCTCAAACTCCTGGCTTCAAGTAATCCTCCCACCTCAACCTCCTTAAGTGCTAGGATTACAACAGCCGTGAGCCACCATGCCTGGCCCAAAATGTCTTTTCTTATAGAAAAAAACAGTGCTTTTGAAGTTATAATTAATATCTTATTTTTTTCTCCAGTGGAAAGCTCATGATGGCATTATTTTAAAAGTGGATTGGAACTCAGTCAATGATCTTATTTTATCTGCTGGTGAAGACTGTAAATATAAGGTATGTAATCTTTATATTTGTCACTTGGTTGAAAGAATGAAATTTGGGTGAAAAACATTTATCATAAAAGAATATTCTTTTAGCCTTTTGCTTTAGTCATGTCATTCAACTCTAATAATTTAGCAAATTATTTTATAATTTTAAGTGGTATTTTAAAGTGTGGACTTCATAAAGACTATTTCATTGATTTATAGAATTTGATTTAATAAATAGCAACATCAGTATAGCCCCTAATTTTACTGTGACTCAATTTAAATCAATTCATTTAAGTTTTTAAAAATCAACCTTACTGGTTTACTGAACATTGATCAGTTTCAAGCCAAAATAATTTATGGAGAAGAATAAGGTTTTATGTCACTAGAAGGTAAAGGAAATTTAATTGAAATAACTTTTAGAGAAAGTTGATAGAGCCCTTATTGGATAAAAAAAAATTAAGCAAAAAAATAAACATTCAAAACTTTACTATTAAATTTAAAAGGACTTAAAATGGGTAGGTTTTTTTGTTTAATCAAACATTTAGTAAAATCTGAAAATTATGACAATGTTATAAAATATTTCCTTTTTGAGATATTTAAGTTTCAAGGAGTATAGCTTCCCCCCCACCTTGTATAATAGTAAGGACATTTAATTGCTAATAAATATGATGATGACTTCTAAATTTTTATTTGATACCTTACTGGGGGACAAACTTTTTTGTAATGATGTGATAACTGTTATAAAAGATAAAAAAAATTGGTTTTGTAGGTGTGGGATAGTTATGGCCGCCTGCTGTATAATTCACAACCTCATGAACATCCTATTACCTCAGCTGCCTGGGCTCCCGATGGAGAATTGTTTGCTATTGGATCATTTCATACTTTACGCTTGTGTGATAAAACTGGGGTAAGTTACAGTGGTGAGCAATCACAGATGTGCCGTCATAAATGTGGTAATGCACAACACACATGGTTCTCAATCTTTAAAAACATTTCAATGAATGCATTTGACTATATCTTTCTGATGTCTTCTTAATATGCTGGTTCAATCAATTCTAGTTTTATGGGACCAAACAATTTAAGTTTGAAGAATGGCCATGTTTTCTACTGTCTTTCTGGAAATATTAATACTTATTTTGAGCATGATTGTGAAGGATGGTAAAGTAGTTAAAGTATTAAAATTTATGCTTATTCAATGTGGAGAGTTCAGTTTTAAAGTTTTTTTTGCTGTCAATATGTTTCATACAAAATTTTAGCTGCATATTTTTCATAAGTAATTAATAGTAAATGTTTTCAATGGTCATTTTAAAACCATTTTCATATGCTGCTCTGTGCAAAGAGGAATAGAACACGTTTCTTTTTCAAAAAAAAAAAAAAAAGGAATAATTACCTAAGTTTCCATTTCCATTCTAGTACCTTACTATCTGGGTACTGGCCTGAGGGTAACATCCTCTTATGGTGTAAATTACTTTGGTTTTGTGTGATAAATTTTGTTGGATACCCATTCAATCATTACAATAATAAATCAAGTTATCTAAATTTCAGCGTTCATAAGTATCACCTGAGTATTGCTAAAATACACATTTTTGAGCCCGATTTGCAATGTGCCGAATCAAAATCTCAGGAGAATGGGGCCTGGGAAGCTGTATTTTTAAGAAGTTCCCTAGTTATCTTTGTGCAGGTGAAGGAAGGCTTATATAAAACATGTGAGGTATTTGATATTCCTTCTAAGTTCTGAAAGGAGCAATGCTTACCCTGCTGTGGAAAAAATACTTTAATTTTGGAGATGAAATAGTAAACTGTAATGAAGGTGATACCAAATAAGGATAGTATAATTGAAAAGACTTTTTTAAAAAATCATGTAATCTTCTGATTTATTCTTAGTATCTGCTTCATTTAAAATTACTTTTGATACATTTCTGCCATGTTGCTATAGGGAAAATGTTTATAGTATATGAATAATGTGTGTGATAATATTGTCTATTAATTTTCTAAACTAATTCTTTCAGAATTACTAGTTGTAAATACTATTTGAGCATTTACTTTCATTCACTGAATTATCAATAGATTTTTTTTGTTTCATTTTCTGATTTGTATATTTCCACAAAAAATATTTGGAACTCTTTTATGCAGTCATTTTTTTTCTTTTTATAAGGTTTTTATTAACCCTATAATATCTCCCTTCATACAATTATCATTAAGATTTTATGAATTAGACTAGATTCTATCTATTCCTAGGACAGTTCCTATAAATATATAAATATATATATACACACACACATATATATTAATATATTTGTTCAAACCTTTCTGGAAGATAGTTTCACGTTATGTATCAAAATCTCAAGAAATATACATATACCTTAACCCAGCAATTCTAGTACTAGGAATTTATCCTAAGGAAATAATAGGATGAAGAATGCTTAGTGAAGCATTATTTATAACTTAACAAATGAAGAGCAATCTAAATATCTAACAGTAGGACATTATTTAACTTAATTATGTAATATAATTATTATGATGAATTATTATACAGTTATTAAAAGTGATAAATATACTTTTATAATGCCATGCAAATATTTTTTAAGATATATGGTCAGAAGAAAAAAATAATTATAAATTTTATATATAGGATGGTCATATTTCTATGTGTCTGTATATATGAATAGAAAAATAATCTGACGGAATATAGCAAATTTTAACAATGGTTATTTCTGGAGTTAGGGTGATAGGTGATTTTTCTTCTTTTTAGAATACCTTCACTCTAAAATTTTCAAATAAGCTTTTTGAGTCAAAAACAAATTGTACAAGTACCTTCTGCATGTCTTTTAAAAAATGCCAAGCAGACATTGCCCTTGTGGCGTTTACTTTCTTGTTAAGACAAATATTAAATGATTAATTACACACTCTGTTATTTAATTACAGTAGTAATAAATTTTACAAGGAGGTACAGGCTGCTCCTAGTAATGAGAACTAATCTATCTGGAGGGTCAAGGCAGGTTAGTGTGAGGAAAGAGAAGAAGGACAATGCTTATTGAGACGCCTCACCTTTTCTACTTACCAATTAAGTGGGAGTAGTAACTACTGGTGTCAATTTAGAGTAAGTTAAGTCAGCTTACTCTAAGTGGTGTCAATTTAGAGCCAAAAATTCAAGTCAGCTGCTTTTCTCACACAACTGTTTCTCTCTCTCTCTCTTGAAAAAACTTGCTACGGCTTGTTTTAAAAAGTAAATACCTGTTCTCTTAAATCTGGAAATGTTACCCTTAAATGTAGGCCCTTGTTTCTTTTTATTTTTCTCTTATTCTGTAACTTAAAGTGTAATAATTAATGTATATATAAATAATGTAGTAATCATTTATCCAGAGCTAGATTTTGTGAATGAATTTCAGTGTTAAATAGGGTAAGAATCTAATGCTCCGGAAGTGTCCACAAATTTATCAAAGTTTTTATTTAGTATTAGAGAGCTGTTCACAAATTTTTAGTTGAGTGCAATGTTTCTTAATCTACACTTTATTAAAAATTCTTATCTAGGCTTCCTTGACAGAAATTGGATAGTAATTTATAATGTAAGATTCAAAGAATGATATTGGTATAAACTTTCAGGTTATTTGTGAAAGTAAGTGTTAAACCTAGAAAAATGCGTGAGCATTTGCTTTTAGTTTTTTTTGTTTTGTTTTTTTCAGAGATGAGGTCTCGCTCTGTCACCCAGGCTGGAGTGCAGTGGCCTGATCAGAGCTCACTGTAACCTTGAATTCCTGGGCTCAAGTGATCATCCTGCCTTGGCCTCCCAAGTAGCTGGGCCTACAGACATGTGCCACACCCAGCTAATATTTTTAAAAAATTTTTGTAGAGAAGGGTCTCACCATGTTGCCCAGGCTGATCTTGAACTCTTGGCCTCAAGTGATCCTCCTGGCTCAGTCTCCCAAAGTGCTGGGATTACAGGCATGAGCGACTGTGCCCAGCCTCTTTTAATGTTTTTTAAGAAATATTTCCAGTCGGGAGAAAAAAGCTTGAATACTTGGAGGCTGTTAATAATAGATTAGGTTTTAGTTTCAATGCATTTCTTAATATGAAAGTATATAACTAAAACGATGACAGGAATATTTGAAAAAGCAAAAATTCATGTTTTTCTATAGGTATATTACTCCAACTCCATTGTTATATAGTAAATCTAATTTTCCCATTAACTTACCCATAAAATTGGAATATATATATACATATCTAGAGAGAGTCAAAAAAGACCTCATTAAGCTGATATGAGACTCTAGTTCCTATTTAAATCTTCTGTTTGAGCAGGAATTTATCTGTATTGGTTCAGAACTCATGTCCTGGCTCACTTTTGTGGACTGTTCAAATATCAATTTAGCTCTCAAAGCTGTTGTAGTGCTATTCTGATCTGCCCTGCTTGTTTTCAACCCAGAGGCAAATTTGAAACCTAGGTGGTCTTCCACACTGTGGTCTGTAGTTCGTTCTTAGTTTTACTGTGTTGATTCTGGTTAGTTTCATGTATGGGCTGCTTGGTCGTGCTCCCAGGCCTTCATACATTGGTTTAAAGATTCCCTTTCCTTAACTCCCTCCTCTCCCTAATCCTCCCTCAACTCTCTTGTTGAGGAGGGGTTGTGTGCTGCCTCTTTGCTGTAATTAGAGCAGACTGGGGATAGTAAACAGGGCTCATTGGGGAGGGCCACTGCTTCGTTATTACAGTGCTGAAATAGTCTGATGGGGCCCTACTTCATTGTCTCTGCAGTATCATGTGGGGAACAGGAGGGGTACTCCCTCTGAATTTTGGGTTGACGGGTTGTTTTATTTTTGTCCTTTTTCCTTTATGTTTTCTTCAGCACTTTGAAGATGTTATCCCACTGTCTTTTGGGTTTTATTGTTTTTGATGAGAAGTCAGTAATTATTTGTGTCATTGTTCTGAATGTAAAGTGGCATTTATCTTTGGCTGCTTTGCAGACTTTATCTTTGGTTTCTAAGAGTTTGGCAGTGTATGCTTTTCTTTAAATTTGTTTTACTTGAGGTTCTCTACACCTCTTGAAAATGTAAATTTATGATTTCACAAAACTTGGGAAATTTTTGGCCATTACTTTTTCAAATAATTTTGCTGTCCCATTCCCTCTTTCCTCCCTTTCTGGAAGTTCAATTACAGAATTTTTAGACTTTTTAATATTGTCCCACAGGTTGACAAGGCTATATTTCTATTTCCCAAAAAAATTTTTTTCAGTTTTTATAATTGAATAATTTTTATTGATCTGTGAGTTTATTAATTGTTTCTTTCATTGGTCATCTCTAATCTTTTCATAAGCCTATCCAGTGAATTTTAATTTCCATATATTGTATTTTTCAATCCTAAAATTTCTATTTGGTTATTTTTTCATAGTTCCTATTTATCTGCTGAGATTTTTCTGTTATTGTATGTTCAGGAATATATTTTTCACTAATGCCTTGGTTTTAATGCTGCTTTAAAAATCAGTGTCTGCTAATTCTAATACTTTGTGATTATCTTTTCCCTTGTGTTATTTTTCTTGTTTTTGTATGACTGGTAATTTTGGATTATATTCTGAACATTGTGAATAATCCATAGTAGAGACTCTGAATTCGGTTATGTTTCTCTAAAGAGCACTGAAAGCACTGATTCTTTGTGTGTGTTAACAGGGAATTAATTCCTTTGAACTCAAACTTTCTCCTATGTTAGGAGTCAGACATAGGACTCCTATGCAGTGGTCAGAAGATGAGATCACTGTGACTTTATTCTTTCCAGGATCTTCCTCTCAATTTCTAGCTGTTGTGTTCATCCAGAACTCTGTCCTCTTGATTCTTCTATCAGTAGCATTGCAGCTTTCTATTTGAGATTTAGCTATCATGCTTGGCACCAAATAGGATCTGCTCTCTGGAAAAAAGTTGTTTGAAAAATGAAAATTCATTCAATATTGTTTCCTTCTTTTAACCATTGACTCTTCTCAAGTTTCTAGCTACTTTTTAAAAACTTTTTTGAGATATAACTGATATAATATACATATTACCCATTTAAAATATACAGTTCAATGTTTTTTAGTATATTCATATGATTGGTTATACAACCATTACCACACTCTAATTTTAGAACATTTTGCTCTCCTCTAAAAGGAGTTGGGTACTCATTTACTATTGATCTCTATTTCTCCCTGCCCTACTGCCAGCTCCTGGCAACTACTACTCTTTCTTTTTCTATGGATTTGTCTATTCTGGACATTTCATATAAATGAAATAACAGATTATTTAGCCTTTTGTGACTGGCTTCTTTCAGTTAGCATGTTTTCAAGATTAATCCATGTATCAGTCCTTTATTCCTTTTTATAGACAAATAATATTCCATTGTATGTTTATAACATTTTGTTGTCCGTTCATTATTTGATGGACATTTGGGTTGTTTCAAGGTTTGTTTATTAGGAATAATGCTGCTATGAATGCAAGTAAGTTTTTGTGTGAATGTTTTCATTTCTCTTGGATATATACTTAGGAGTGGAATTGCTGGGACAAATAATGACTCTAATTTTTGAGGACCTGCCAAACTGTTTTCCAAAGTAGCTGTCTGCCTGCTTTTGATTGCTCTCTGGTCTTCAAATAGTTGTTTCTGCATTTTGTCTGGAGTGTATAGGTGTTATCTGTGAGAAGACTGGTCTGGTAAACAGCTATTTTGCTATTCTCCATTCCTTACATATCAATAGTTTATTTTAAACAACTGAACATGAGTTTTTTCAAATCAGCTCTGCCTGTTTGAGATCTGTGGTAAACTACTGTACTGATTCTCAAGGTGGAGTAGAGTGAGAAAGCTATGTGTTTGATATTCACTGTTTGAAAAAATTATCTAGGAAAATATCCGAAAGACATAACTAGTCAGTTCGCAGATGAATGCAAATGGCCAATAAAAAGCATGAAAAAATGTTCAATTTAACTATTAATAAATTTATTATTAATATAAAATAAGGACATAAAGAAATGATGTATTTTACCTAATAGATTGAAAAGATTAATAATGATTTAAAAGCCCTGGTTTCACTTGAGCAGGAGGAAATGAGTGCCCTCATTTACACATTCTTAGTGGAAATGTAGATTGATTCAACTTTTTTGAAGGGTAGTTTGATAATACATATCCAGATGTCAGATGTATAAATCCCTTGAGCTAGTAATCCCATTTTTAGGAATTTACTTTAAAGAGATCATTGTATGAATACACAAAGATGTATGCATAATAGTTTTCATCACAATGTTGTTTTATTAGTGAAAATTAAAAATATATGTCTATGAGTAGGAGAAGGATTGGGTTATTCTGTATACTTAAAATGAATACCCTCAACTCATTAAAAATGAATAATGATTCTGTTTAATAACCTGGAAAGATACCCATGTTAAGTTATTTAGTGCAAACACCAGGTTATAGGGACATATGTTTTTAAATGATCCCACCTAAGTAAAATTGGCTAAAGGTATACACATTGTTGCTGAATAGTATATTCGGGTCATCTCATCTTTTCTTTCTTCTTTATATGATTTTATGTAGTGTGAGACTTTCTTAATGACTTCATATCAATTGTACAGATACAATAAAGGTCTTTAAAAATTTCTTCAATAAAGGCCGGGTGCAGTGGCTCATGCCTGTAATCCTAGCACTCTGGGAGGCTGAGGTGGGTAGATTGCTCAACGTCAGGAGTTCGAAACCAACCTGAGCAAGAGCGAGACCCCGTCTCTACTACAAATAGAAAGAATTAATTGGCCAACTAAAAATATATAGAAAAAATTAGCCGGGCATGGTGGCACATGCCTGTAGTCCCAGCTACTCGGGAGGCTGAGGGAGGAGGATTGCTTGAGCCCAGGAGTTTGAGGTTGCTGTGAGCAAGGCTGACGCCATGGCACTCTAGCCCGGGCAACACAGTGAGACTCTGTCTCAAAAAAAAAAAAAGAAAAAGAAAAAAATTTCTTCAATAAAAATGAACAAAGGAGGAGTGATGTCAAATACAATGGTGGAGTGGTGGCTCTAAGAATTGATACTTGCACTGAAGCAACCATTAAGCTGGCAAAAACGTCAGGATTAACTTTTTTAGAACTCTGGAACTAATAAAAAAACTACTAGCAACCAGGGGAGTACTTAATAAAGAAAAATTCTGCTAAATTTTGGTAGGAAAGCATTGTCCTGCTTTTGCTTACCTGCCTACCATCCGCTATTCCCAGCTTGGCAGTAGCTATAGTGAGTATAGCCTGAGTTCTAGTGTTGTTTGCTGGTGGCAAGGGGGATGATGATATGAACAATGTTCTCAAAAAATTGTAGTTCTCAAAAATTATACTTTTTGACCCATCATGGTTCCCTGAAAGGCTGGCATAGAGTTTTGTGTTGGTTTTGCCCCCTTTGGAAATCTCTCAGAGTTGGAATGGCTTCCTAGTTGACATCTGTTGAAAGGATGTAAAGACTTACATGAGATATCTTCCAAAAGTTCATGGAAATTGAGTACTATGAAAAAACTATGCATGGATTTCAAATTTTTTTATACCAAAATAAACTTATACTAACTTACTATGTCTGAACAGGACAACTATAGTTTGAGGTGCTGAGAAGGATAAGATATTAGTTAGAAAAAAGCCCCTATCATGGCAACATGAATTCTGCTAAAATTGAAGCAAGAATAAACATCAAATTTATGGTGAAGCTTGGGTAGAAGAATGGTGAAATCATCGATGCTTTACAAAAAGCTTATGGGGACAATGCCTCAAAGAAATCAGCTATTTACAAATGGATGTCATCTTAAGAAGAAACAAAACAATGTTGAAGATGAAGTCTACAGCAGCAGACTATCCACATTAATTTGTAGGGAAGAAATTAATCTTGTTCATGCCCTAATTGAAGTAGACCAATGATTAACAGCGGAAATAATGGCCAACACCATAGACATTTCTGTTGGTTCAGCTTATACAATTCTGATTGAAAAATTAAATTTGAGCAAACTTTCCACTTGATGGGTGCCAAAAACATTGTGCCCAGATCAGCTGCAGACAAGAACAGAGCTTTCAAACAAGTGGGATCAAGATTCTGAGGCATTTCTTCAAAGAGCTGTAACAGGAGATAAAACATGGCTTTACCAGTATGATCCTGAAGACAAAGCACAATCAAAGCAGTGGTTACCAAGAGGTGGAAGTGGTCCAGTTAAAGCGAAAGTGATCTAAAGCAAAGGTCATGGCAACAGTTTTTGGGGATGCTCAAGGCCTTTTGTTTGTTGACTTTCAGGAGGGCCAAAGAACGAGAACAGCTGTTTATTATGAGAGTGTTTTGAGAAACTTAGCCAAACCTTAACCAAAAAACGCCCAGGAAAGCTTCACCAGTGAGTACTCCTCCAGCATAATAATGCCACCTCATTCCTCTCTTCAAACAACAGCAATTTTTCGAGTTTCAGTGGGAAATCATTAGGCATCCACTTTACAATGTGACTTGGCTCCTGCTGACTTCTTTTTGTTTCCTAATCTTAAACCATCTTTAAAGGGCACCCATTTTTCTTTAGTTAATAATATCAAAAAGACAGCACTGGACATGGTTAAATTCCTAGGACCCTCAGTTCTTTAGGGATGGACTAAATGGCTGGTATTGTTGCTTACAAAAGTGTCTTGAACTAGGCCGGGCGCTGTGGCTCACGCCTGTAATCTGGGAGGCCGAGGCGGGCGGATCGCTCAAGGTCAGGAGTTTGAAACCAGCCTGAGCAAGAGCAAGACCTCGTCTCTACTATAAATAGAAAAATTAATTGGCCAACTAAAAATATATGTAAAAAAAATTAGCTGGGCATGGTGGCGTATGCCTGTAGTCCCAGCTACTCGGGAGGCTGAGGCAGAAGGATTGTTTGAGCCCAGGAGTTTGAGGTTGCTGTGAGCTAGGCTGATGCCAGCCATGACACTCTAGCCCAGGCAACAGAGCAAGACTCTGTCTCAAAAAAAAAAAAGAGAGAGAGAGCAGATAGACTGAGAAAAGAATCTTGGTCCCAGTTTTAAACACCCCGCAGGGGAAGATATCACTGGCCTAGCCTAGGTTAAGTACATGCCTGGTCTAATCAGAAAATTTCCGGGCAAGATGGGATAGATTATATAAACATGGCTGCCAGGATTCTAACACAGTAACAGTATGTATTGCTGGTGAGGGCCAGGTCTTACTAAATGAAGGAGGAAGAGGAGAAAGGCAGCCAACCTAAATGTTACCATTTGTGTTTAAAGCCATTTTAGCCTAATTTACCAAAAGTTTTCAGTTTAATCATCAGAGATTTTCTTTTTACATGAATAAATTTCTGACTTTTTAAAGGCAATGAGAACATTAGAATTACATTTTCAGATTTTGTATAGACCCAACTTTGCTAGAAACCATAAAGTATAAACCATAAGTAAACCATAAAAACTGTGCTTCCTTTACAACAAGACCTTGCTGTCCAAAATTGAGAAACTAAGCAAACAATACAAAATCATATTTCTATTACAAAATTTACTTTTATTACTTTTAATCTTTTAAAAATCAACACCTAACACATAGATGGTCTATAAATGTTGCCTTTTAGTGGATTGTATATACAAAAGATATTGTTTAACTTTTAATGACTTATATTGGTACTAATATATAAACAGATGGTTAAATAACATAGTTATTTAATGGTAAGGGTTATAATTGTTGTAGAAGAACAGAGAAGGAATAGAATAATGGTAAATTTTCAGATAAGTCTGTACTTTTTTTTCTTTCAAGACAGGGTCTCACTCTGTCACCCAGACTAGAGTGCAGTGGTGTGTCATCATAGCTCACTGCAGCCTCATACTCCTGAGCTCAAGAGGTTCTCCTCTCTCAGCCTCCTGAGTTGCTAGGATATCACACCCTGCTAATTTTTCTATTTTTTGTAGAGATATGGTCTCACTCTTGTTCAGGCTGATCTCGAACTCCTGGCCTCAAGTGATCCTCCCACCTTGGCCTCCTAAAGTGCTAGGATTACAGGCATGAGCCACCGTACCTGCACCTGGCCTAACATGAGTTTTTCAAAGCAGAGAATCTTTACCAACTGAGTTAGAGGATGAAGCAAGAAGAGAGATTCAAAGTAAGAGCAGCTGAACCTGCTGTTCCTGACTTTAAAGATGAGGAAGGGACCACAAACCAAGTTATGCTGGTGGCCTCTAAAAACTGTGAATGGCCAGTAAGGAAATGGGGAACTTGGTCCTGCAGCAGCAAGAAACTGAATTCTGCCAACAACCTGAATGATCAACGAAATGGACCCTCTCCCAGAGCCTCTGTAAAGGAATGCAGCTCTGCCAACATCATTTTGACTTTTGCTCAGTGAAACCTTGTCGGATTTATGATCTATCTGTAAGACAACAATTTGTGTTGTTTTAAGTCTCTTAAGTTCATGATAATTTGTTATGGCAGTAATGGAATACTAATACAGTATCTTTGGAACTGCAGTTCAGGGCCAATCTTTGCAATGAGTTATGTCGGTGGAATATCCTGGGAAAGAATTTCACCCTCTTCTCATTAATATCTTATTGATTCCAGAGTTTCTCCCATTAGCTTTATTGCTTTGACTTAAGAAATTGTTATTTCTTAAAATATGATAGTATCATGGGAGTAACATTTAAACTTGTTCTTATCAGATCCTTTTCTAAGTAATTTGGCTAGCTAAGATCAGATTTTAGAGTGTGAAAAGAGAGTCATAGACTATTTTTTTTTATTGCAACATATTATGGGGGTACAAATGTTAAGGTTACGTACATTGCCCTTGCCCCCCTCCCCCCTCCTGTCAGAGCCTCAAGCCTGACCATCCCCCAGACGGTGCACATCACACTCATTATGTATGTATATACCCATCCCCTCCTCCCCCCTCCCGTCCGCCCGACACCCAATAAATGTTGTTCCTGTGTGTCCACTTAGGTGTTGATCAGCTAATACCAATTGGCTGGTGAGTACATGTGGTGCCTGGCCATTCTTGGGATACTTCACTTAGTAGAACGGGTTTCAGCTCCATCCAGGAAAATACAAGAGGTGCTATATCACCGTTGCTTCTTATAGCTGAATAGTACTCCATGGTATACATATACCACATTTTATTAATGCACTCATGTATTCATGGG
>CAUYRT010098443.1:0-17843 GCA_963574885.1 Lepilemur ruficaudatus
ACCTGGATATTAAGATTGAATTTAAGATGATGTAGCTTATAAGAAACAATGGTGATATACCACCTCTTGTATTTTCCTGGATAGAACTGAAACCCATTCTACTAAGTGAAGTATCCCAAGAATGGATAAACAAGCACCACAGGTACTCACTGTCAATTGGTTTCACTGATTAACATCTAAGTGGACATACAGGAATAACATTTATTTGGTGTCAGGCAGATGGGAGAGGGCAGGAGGTGATGGGTATATACATACATCTTGAGTGTGATGCACATCATCTGGGGAATGGACACACTTGAAGCTCTGACTCTGGGGGGGGAAGGGGGAAAGGCAACACGTGTAAACTAAACATTTGTATTCCCATAATATGCTGAAATAAAAAAAGAAAGAGAGAAAAAAAGACATGCATCTCCTTTTGAAAAGATTCTGCTCAAAAAGACATTGTATAAAAAAAGACATCTGCACTCAAATGTTTAATAGCAGCACAATTCACAATTGCAAAGATGTGGAAACAGCCCAAGTGCCCAGCAGTACATGGGTGGATTAATAAAATGTGGTATATGTATACCATGGAGTTTTACTCAGCCATAAAAATGGTGAACTACCTCTTGTATTATCTTGGATGGAGCTAGAGCCCATTCTTCTAACTGATGTATCACAAGAATGGAAAAACAAATACCACATGTACTCACCATTAAATTGGTACTAATTGATCAAAACTTACCTGCACATATGGAAGTAACATTCATGGAGTGTTGGGGAGATGGGAGTGGGGAAGAGGGGATGGGTAAACTCACACCTATGCAGTGCGTCCTGTCTGGGGGATGGGCGTGCTTGTAGCTCTGACTCAGGCAGGGCAAAGGCAATTTATATAACCAAAGCATTGGAACCCTCGTAATACTTTGAAATAAATAAATTAATTAATTAATTAAATTAAAAATTAAAACTAACAAAAAATACATGCATTAAAATGTGCATAGAGTTAATTCACAGGGCTGTATACATTTCTGTATCTATATTATTCTTTAGTACCAACTAAAATTCTCTAGTGAAACCCCAGAATGTTCTAACTTGTGAATATGACTTGCATGAGCCTCTGGTTCTGGCCTTCTCTTAACCCTTTGGACACATCTCCTGTCTCTTCCCTTCCCTGTCTTTTTATCCAATGTTCCTGGAAATCTATGGTCCAGCAACAGGAAATTGTTTACATTTTACCAAGTGAACTATACGTATTTACTAAAATACGTTTACAGGCTCACTTTTTCCTTTATTCCTTATACCTCCACCTACCTCATCTTTGTAACTATTGTCTTCCAATTTGTTATTGGTTTTCATATCTCAACCTTCACTATTCTAAGCAGTCTTCCCTTGCATTTTTCCAAACTGTGTCACCCAATATGCACTGTTCTTATGCATACCTTTGTCACCTTTTGTACATAAATATTAAAATTCTCCACATGGCTTGGTGTCTCACTATTTATGTGTATTCCCTAACTGATTATAAATCCATTGAGGGAATATTGAAAGAAGAGTTCACGGGGACATTTATTTACTTTTGAATTAAGTCCATTAATGGTCCAATATCTGTTAAAATAGCTATAAATAGATATTTGTTCAATGAATAAGTGAATCATTGTAAGATTCATTTCCTTCACTAAGGAATAGAAGTGGCTGTTTCAACAAGATCACAAATTTTAATCTGTCTAGAAAATTCATGAACCTTTGCAATTGTGAATTGTGCTGCTATAAACATTTGAGTGCAGATGTCTTTTTTTATATAATGTCTTTTTGAGCAGAAACTTTTCAAAAGAAGATGCATGTCTTTTAATGAACATTTGAACTCACTCTATATGTCCTTTGGGTCAAAACAATGTATGATCCAGAATTAAATTAGGATTTGTTTAATATGTGATTCAGGAACACCTGGGGGTCAGTAAAGTTAAAACAATTTTCATAGTAATACTAAGACATCATTACCTTTTTTCATCCTCACTGTTTCAAAAGTAGAGTTTCCAGATTGTGTACCTCCTGACTCTTGTAAAATTGTAAAATAATGCTACTGTTACCATTGATATTTTTGTTCTTAAGGATACTTATTATTCATAAAACTATATTATTTGCACTTACATGTAATGAAATTCTTATGGTTATTTTTAAATTAATGAATTTTTAGCATTTTCAAATTTAACACAGAAAATATTAATAAATATAAACCACAAAAACTAAAGAACTTTGAGGTCTTTAATAAAAGTATAAAGGAGTCCTTAGATTAAAAAAAGAAAAAAAAGTTGCTAATCTGGAAAATTCAGTTAACACTCTTGGTTCTGGTATGATTCATTAATTCCATGTACATGGAGTTTAGTCATAACTTTCTGTAAGCATGTCTATTATGTTACTTGGAAGGAAAAGGTAGACATTTTCCCAGGGAAATATTTATTTTACAATAACAATTTAAAAAAGAATACTACTGAACAAAATGCTACTTTCAAACACAAAGAAACGCAGGAATCTGTCTTGAATATAGGCCAGAAAATGCATTTACAAATATAATACAAAATTTTGTCCTGTTTTTCTCTAATTTTGCAGAATTTGAATATGCATAAGAATAATGTTAGTTACCCTATTTTGCACATGAATTGGGTAGAAGGCATGTTATAACCCTAGTACTTCAAAATGTAATATTTATATGCTACAAGGATGGAAATTGTCATTTTTTGGCTTTCAAATTAAGTTTGTGCTTTATCTGTAAAGCTTTTTGAACTTCCGTGTGTCATCTTTTTTCTACTTCATTAAATATAGACAAAGAATTTCTCCTACAGTTAGTTTACACACAAAAATACAAGTTGATCATTATTTTCTGACCATTTTTAAAATTACCTAATTCCATGTTAGTTATTCCTCTTTCAATGAGTAGTACCTCTTTGATTCTATTACCATCAAATACAGTATACTTTAATTTAATATTGATTCTTGCTGAGATGAATAACAAAAATATTCCATTTGTAGTTACATTTTAAATATGATTATATTATTGTAAACCACAACTTGTGTTTATATATTAATGCTGAGCATTCTAGTCATTTTATGACATATTTTTGTATTTTATTATGAGTGTTAGGGAAAAAGAACCTCATTTATCAGATTTTCTACCTTACAGTATACTCTTTAAATTAACTAACATTAACAATGTATTTCTCTTTAAAACTTTATAGTGGAACGGAATATTAAAATTATGTAGATTTCAGAGATAGAACGAGAGTAAATGAAGAAGAAATTATACAAATTTGTCTGCTGGACTTTAGTTTGTGTTGTCTTTTTCAAAAATTATTTTTAGATTTAATTTTAAAAGTCTCTAAAGCATATATAAGTAAAAATAATGGTATGATAAATCTTAGGTATCCTTTACCCAATTTAACACTTATGAAAATTCTGCTCCATTGTCTTCCTTTTTTTTTTTTTTTTCCTTTGCTGGAGTTTTTAAAATCAGAATTTCTAAAATTTTGATGTCCATAAATATCACTTTGGGAACTTTAATGAAAATTATGATTCAATGTGTCTGCAATGGGACTGTGGTTCTGCATTTATAAGTCCACACGGGAGGCCAATGCTACTTGTCTAAGTGCCACATTTTAAGTAACACATTTGTAAACATACTTCAGATATTACAGTTTGTCAACTCTACATACTTTAACATGCATTTTTAAAAATATTGACATTTCCTTACACAATGATGTGCTGTGATCAGACTTAAAAGCTAACGGTAACTTCTTAGTATTTTTTAATTTCAAGCCCATAGTTATATTTTCCCAATTGTCTTAATGATCTATTTTTTACTATCTTTTTGTTCAAACCCAACCTAAGAAAACAAAATACACAATTTGTTTTGCTTCTTGAATTTTACTTGATATATTCCTGTCTCCCCATTCATTTTATTTAATTTTTAAATCCACTGACCAGTGACGGTCATCCTATGGAATGTAATACCATCTGAGTTTATCTATTTGCTTTCTTTTGGCATTTATTATAACAAATCGTCCTTCCACATCCACTCAGATTTAGGGCAAAGCAGAGGAACTTCATTTTCCTGCTGCTTCCTTGTTCTAGAAGGTGCACTTTCTCCAGTCCATTTTTTCGATGATTACTGTTTTTTGGAGGGCTCTCATTTCCAGCTCTTCACACATGCAACCCGAGGCCTTGTTTCTTGTCCCTTCTAGAGGCTCCAGCTTCTCAAAGTCTTCAAGTGCTCACAGGGCAGAAGTGACTTCATTCACCACAGAACACATTGTTTTCAGATACCTCTTTGTCTAAGGATACAAGAATTCTCTTTATTTCTAAAAATTTTATTGTAAATAATTTCAAATCCATATAAAAATAAAAAGAGAAAACATATCATATAATGAACTCCCACACACACATCACTGAGCTACAAAATCATCAATTTTTCATCTAATCTCATTTTCACAGATAGCAGCAACTGCCCGTCCAAAATAAAGTTGAATCAAAATCCCAGATATTATATCACTTCATTTCTAAATATTTCATCATGTAACTAAAAGACAAGAATTTGTTAATTTTTAAAAATAAGTTCCAAATATCATTTATACTTAAATTTCTAGTAATTCATCAATAGTGTCAAATATTCATTCAGTATTCACATTTTATCAATTGCCTTATAATTCTTAAATGGGATAAAAGTAAGTTCTATACCTTGTAACTGGTTGATATGTTAGAATCTCCCTTTAAATCTCAGTCATCTCTTCTGCTTCTCTCCTTATTTTTATGTTGTTATTGTTATGATTGAAAAAAACAGAATATTTTTCCTGTATATTTTCCCACACTGTGGATTTTGCCAATTGTGTCCCCAGGGTGCTATTTAACAAGTTTTCTGTCCCCAGATTCTCTATAAATTGTTAGTTAGGTACAGGCACTTGGTCAAGTTTGATACATTTGGTGTTTGGAAAACTAATTCACAGATTGTGTTATTTCCATCACTTCTATTATCAACTTTTTGTTTACTCTAAATTACAGTTCTTGTATAAAAATATGAAAAATTCGATTACTCTTCCCTCCTTCCTCCTTCCCCCCAACTTTTTTCCTTTACCATGTCCAAAGTAATGAGTCAATTCTGTTTTCTTCTAAAGATAAGCAATCAGATTTTTGTTGTTGTTTTTGTTTCTTAATATCAATAATAAACTCACAGATTTAAACAAATTTGATATGTTTCAATCCATTGTATTTATTTTTAATTGCATTTAAATTGTGCTGACTTTCCCCATTGATAGCCTATTCAAATTTGCTTCTTGAATGTTTTTGAGAAGATCGTATTTCAGATGGATTCCATACTTGCTATAATATTGAGAAAAGAAAGCTGCACCTTTGGGGAAAAAGATGTATAAAATAATTCTGTTTTTTATTTCTATATTTTTGCTTGCCATGGGGTGAAGTGTGGAAAGCATGTTTAAATCATTGTATTCAAGATTAGAAACAAAAGAAAAAATAGTGTAGCATTTTTAATTTATCAGTTTACATGGGATTCTGGCAATTAATTGCCTTTGGGTTGCCGCTTGCAATTTTTCTACCCAAGAACATTCTCAGTTTTTACTGATAAGCTATATACCAAATCTTCATTGCCATATAGGTCAAGTTTCCTGGAACATATGCTCCAATTGCTCTATCTGTATTTTTTCTTCTGTAAACTCAGCTTGGTAACAAAATCAGTGACTAAACAATAAACTATTTTAACTCAATAATGTATAAAAGGGGCTAATTTTTCTAATCATTAAACCCAGCTATTTAGGTACAATGGTTTCCAGTAAGCCTAAAGCTACTTCATAAAAGATTCTAATATACCATACTCTCTGCTATATATAAGGTCCCTATTTTCTTAAAATAAATGTTTTTATGTAATCCCCACTTTTTCTTCAGATAATCATCTAATTAGATATTCCAAATATACTAGAAGAATATTGTTGTGAAGAAAAGTTTTTCATTAATTTTAGCAGTTGTACATATTTGGTACAATATGTACAAGCAATTTATGTAACCTAAAAGTTTGTACCCCTGTAATATTCTGAAATGAAATAAAATAAAATACTTAACTGTCAAATAAAAAATGAATATATTCAGGGTGTACAACCTGAAAGAAAAAGGAAATCGTTTCACCCCTTTAATGCAATGTGAACAATATATTAGAGATTTCTTCCCTGTTGAAAAGTCACAGAACTCCGAATGGCAACTGTTTCAGGAGATGTTCTCTAAGCTTCCGATTTTACATAAAAAATAAAGCTCTATGAATTATATATATAAAAAGAAAGACAATAACTGAAATATACTACTTATGTTGTATGTGCTAGAAAATTTCTTTGGTTAATACAATAGCAGAGACTCAAAAAAAGAACTTCAATAAAATGTAATTTTTTTCTCTCTTTCATAATAAAATTACCATGATAAACAGCCTAGCATTGTTTTGTAGTATCACAATGACCTCATTGACCTAAGTTTCTGAAGTCTCTCTGCTGTGTCATTTTTATTATGTGGTTTCTATTTGCAAGCTCTCTGCATGGTCTCAAGGTGATTGGTGGAAATCTAGTATTTATGCATGTAATCCATGATGAATGAAGGGAGAAATTAACAAGAGTAAAATAAGGAATTTGCCATCAAAGTCAATTTAGGAGCTCTCACTGAAGCCTTACCCAATGCTGGACAGTTTAACTAGGTCTATTGCCATCCTCTAAGAATTTAGGGAATTCATAATAAAAGAAATAATATAAGAATGGATATTGGACAAGTAACTCACAACCTCTGACACATTTCATTTTCTCTGATAAGATTCAGCATAGAGCTTAAAACATATACATATTTTAAGAAGTTAGAAATATATTATGGGTAATTTTTAAATTTGGTTAAAAACAAGTCACATCTTAAACTGTAATTCTAAAATATTTATTATTTAAGATTCTAAAATATTTCAGTGTGATTTTTTCCTCTTCTTGGATTAAGTAAATCAAATCAATATTCTCTACTATTGACAAACTATTAGTAGTCCATGATCATGAACATGTGTACATGTGCAAGAAAGGCTAAACACCAAGAGAACTGTGTATTCATTTGATTTCCCAAAATTATTCACTCAACACCTTTTGTGAAGATGGATGCAAACTACCCTGCAATTTCTATGTTTTTCTCTTGCAATTAGTAAAGGGAAAGCTACATGAAACATGACTGTTTTGGGTGCCAATAAATATGTTTTTGTTTTATATATTATTGTGTTCATTTAGAGACACAAAATTTTTGCTTATAGACATTTCCAAATGACCTGAAAATACTGCAACTTGGTAAGGAAATTTGAAAATACCACTAAGAGAGATTTGGATGTGCCATGCTCTTTAAAAGAAAATGATTAAAAAATATTCTGGAACCAAAGGAAACTGGTTTTTAAGGTATTTTTCAGTAATCTTCAAGGCTAAAAAATATTCCAAGGCCTTCTGAGTTGCTTAACCCCCAGAGCACTCAGCATTCTGGCTTTACATGCAGTCAAACTATCCACAGTGATTAATTTGTCATATGCCTACACATAAGGAAGTGACATGGAACTTTTCAAGTTGCAGCCTCCAGTAATATATTTTGCAAATAATCATAGCTCAGAAAAATACATTTCCTGCAAGAAACATCATGATTTAGAGCCAATTCATTCCACTACAGAGGATGGGGAGGAAGGATTTCTGTGGTTATCTTTTCATGAGTAAATTGGTACCAATTCTAGGAAACATTTAGCATACATGCTGACAAAAAGGAGTGAAAAATTGCACTCTTCCAAGCTCTCCCATAGCCAAAAGAGTTAAATTAGGTTCAGAATTTTTCCTTATGGATTACAGAGCTGTCCTCAGATAAAACTAGTCGAAAGGGATAAGAGAGACCTTGTATAAAGCCTTGTTAAACAGTATCAGTGGTTTCCTAAGTATGGGACGTGTGTGTGTGTGTGTGTGTGTGCGCATGCAGGGCTGAGTGAGTAGAGTTTTAATACCAATGGTGACAATGGGTTGATACAAAGGCAGTATCAGACATGATTTTCAACTGAGAGTTATGAGTGAGGATATGCATGGAGGGTATGTTAGGTAAAA
Source organism: Lepilemur ruficaudatus (assembly GCA_963574885.1). Lineage (NCBI taxonomy): Eukaryota > Metazoa > Chordata > Mammalia > Primates > Lepilemuridae > Lepilemur > Lepilemur ruficaudatus. Next base: position 8,121 of record CAUYRT010098443.1, read on the forward strand.
CGGAGCAAGGATATCTTGCCTCTCTCGCTGCATGCAGCTATAAAATCTGGACAGAATGTTTAGCGGAACTATCTGAGGACTCTGAAATGCAAATAATAATCAGCAGATTGAAGAAGAATAGTACAATTCAAAGTCATATTAAACTGGAAGCACATTTACTTGTTTTTCTTCTAATATTTTCAGGGCTGGATTCAACATGGTTGGAAACTCAAAAATGGGCATTAGCACTGAGAGAAAGCTCCAACACACCTCCTGTAGTTCTGCCTTGAGCAGTTGGAAGGGAATCTCTTAACATTCAGAGAGAGTGTGGGAAATTATCCATTTTTAGTTTTATTTTCTTGATTCTCTTGTTCCCTTGCCAAGCATTGCCACAGAGCTGGCATCATGAGGACTTGCAAGAGCCCATAACTCTGAAGTAGGGAAGTCTTCCTTCTAATTGGAGGAGTTGTGGGCCCAAGAGTGTGTTGTATATTTGTGTGGTTTTTCTTTTTCTCTGACCTCTTACTGTTTTTCCCACAGTTGTGGGAAGTACACAGCAGAACGGGGTAAAGCCCCAGCTTTCTGGCCAGAAAACCAAAAAGATGAGCTCAGGGTATCAGAAAATACCAGAGAAATTGTGGAAAGGGAGTAGCTTGGGAAAGTGTCTCATTGATTTATTTTAGACATTCTAAAATACATATCCTTATTTTTTGTCTCTATGAATCTGAACCTAAGTAGCACATCATAGACTTTGAGAATTGAACTTAAATAAAGGCTACTGTGCAGGTCACAGACTGTCCACTAGGTAGTTCCTATGTGTGACTGATCTGAAGAGCATTGTAGACACTGAAATTTCAACACACAAAAGGCTACTTGAAATTGTGATCTAAATCCAACTGGGTCAATTGCCTGCTTAAAAAAAAATCAACTTTCTCTATGGGATTTAAATATATCCAGTATCTCATAAATAACATTCAGAATGTCCAGGAAAAAATCCAAATTATTCAATGAAATAAAAACCAGGAAAGTCTCAAATTACTTGGGAAAAAAGACATGCAACAGATGCCAAAGCTGAGATGACAAAGATGTTGCAATTATCTGGCCCAGGTTTTAAAGCTGCTATTATAAAATGTTCCAGCAAGAAATGGTAAATATCTTGGAATAAATAAAAGGTATGAATCTCAGCAAAGAAGTAGAAGGTATAGGAAGACAATGGAAAATTTTAGACTGACCTTACAGTAACTGCAGTACAAATTCACAATTTGGGCTCTATAGCCAAGTGGAAATGACCAGTGAACTTGAAGATGGCTTAATAGAAATTATCTAATATGTCAGTTAACTTGACTGTGAACTATCTAAATAGTCAGTGAACTTGAAGATGACTTAATAGAAATTTTCTAATATGAATAATGTAAAACTTTTTTTAAAAAATGAAGGAAGAGTGAGAAGTGCTGCAGAGACTTTCAGACAATGCCAAAAGTTCCAATATATTACAATCCCAGAAGGAAAGAAGACCATGTGTGGAAAAAAAGGTTGAAAACTTATTGAAAGATACAAATCTACAGATTCAAGAACCTCAATGAGTGCTCACAAAGATGAAGGAACCCACGTCCAGTTACAGAATAGTCAAACAAATGAAAATAATATGTAAATAGAACATCTTGAAAACATAACTAAAAATAATAACACATTATTTGCCAAGAAAAATGATAGGAATAACTATGGATTTTTCATCAGAAAATATGAAGGCCAAAAGTAAGTGTACTAGCATTTGTAAAGTGCTGAAGGGAAGCCAACCAAGAATTTTAAATCCATACAAAATATCTTTCAGCAATGAGGACAAAATAAAGACATTATCAAGTGAAGAAAATTTTAGAAAATTTGGCAGTAGACATGTTCCCAAATGATCGTTAAAGTAAGTTTTTAAGACAGAAAGAAATGCTACCAAAGGAAACTTGTAACATCAGGAAGGAAAACTTGGTTTGGTTTGAATATTCATCCCCTACAAAAGTCATTTGAATTTTAATCCCCAGTGTGGCACTATTGAGAGGTGAAGCCTTTAAGAGGCAATTGATTGGATCATGTGGTCTCTGTCCTCATAATTGGGTTAATTCATTTATGGATTAATGGATTGATGAGTTAATGGACTAAAGAGTTATCACAGAAGGGTAACTGGTAGCTTTATAGGAAGAGGAAGAGAGACCTGAGGTAGCATGCTTGCACCTTAACATACTCAGCATCACCCTGCCTCATACGAGAGCCTGCATCACCTTGGGACTCTGCAGAGTCCCTGTCAGCAAGAAGGCTCTCACCAGAAGCAGTTCCTGGACCTTGCACTTCTCTGTCTCCATAACTGTGGAGAAATAAATTCATTTTCTTTATAAATTACCGAGGTTCAAGTATTTTGTTATAAGAAAAACAACAAAAAAGAACAGAAATGGGTGAATACAATGGACTGTTCTTTTCTGTTTCTTCAAAACACATTTTATGGTTGAGAGCAAAAACCATAAAACTGTCTGATGGAATTCAGTGTGTATAAATGTAATCCATAAGGGAGGAAGGGTAAAGGAAACTGTGTGGTAGTATTTTACATTTCACTTGAGTTGTTAAAAAAGACTCAGACTAGACTGTGAAAGGTAAAGGATGTATATTGCAATCCAAAGAGCAACCACTGAATCAAATATATATTCAAGATCTATTCAAAGAAGCCATTAGGTACACTACAAAGGTTCAAACGACCCCAAAGAAGGTAGAAAGCGGAACACAGAGGGAATGAAAAACAGAGCAAACAGATAGGGTAGAACTTCCAGAGTGATTGAATGAGGACCTCAGCAAATCCTTTCTTCAAAATTAATTGTTAAATCAGATATAATTATCAGAAATAGTCATTTAAAGAGTCTGAAATTGACTAAAGAAAAGGTGAAGCATTTATTCAAAAAAATTGACTGAGCCTCAGTAAGAACAGTGGGAATTTGTGATTTTCTAGACTGAGCCTACTCACCTGTCTCCCAGATCCATGGCACAAAAGTGGTACCTGGCCAGTGGGAGAGGACTCACTTTATTTGGAGAAGAATACTGAAAATACGATGACCTGAGATATCACCAAAACCAATAGAGATCTCAGTGGCAAACAAACAGGGTACGCCAATGTTCCAGCCAGCCTGTAGTTTCAATACTAGTTGGGGTAAGCAATTTATCAACAGACCTGTGAGAAATTTAACAAGGAGATCTGGGGAATAATGCAGTCAAAGCTGATCTTGATGAAATCCTGGACTGTAAGGTTATAGCATACATGAGGCTACCCACACATGCAGGAGAGATTGCAGAGGGCCTTAGTGAGCAAATTATACCTGGTTAAATGTGAGGCCTTGAGAATATAGACATTAAAAAAAAAAAGAAAAAGAAAAAGAAAAAAAAGAACACATGCTTGTAAACTGCCTGAATTTTGGATGCATTGTTGAGATAATCTTTTACTCTAATTTGTATTGATTTCATTTATTACTTTTGACCTGAATTGACTGAACATTATATCATCTGGTATCATCTTAAAAATCTAGGTCTTCTAAAATTTTATTTAAAATAGGAAACGGTTTTTATATTATTTCAAGAAATGATTTTTTTTTTGGTTGGGATAGTAAAAACTACATAATTATCTAGATCATCAATTTTTTCCTCAGTGCTCTAAATGACTAACACAATCTATCAGAAATAAAATTAATAGAATCTGAGAACAAAGAAAAAGTGACTTGAATAAAGGGGAGAGGGAACAACCTCACACATGACTATATTGGAGCTTGTTCAGCAGAGTACTCACATTTTTGCTGGAAAGAGTTGAAGAAATAGGGAAAAAAGGGGACACTAGATTTGATAACAATAGTTGTCAGGAATTGAAAACTTTGTAATAAAATACTGCTACTAGAAAAAAGTAGTCCAAAGTAGTCCATTTAATGACTACACATATCAAAATGTGTGCTTTGGCTCTGTGATTGCAGACAAGCCAATCTGCTTGCTAACCTGTTTTGTCAACTTTGTATTTGACTGTTAGTGGGAAATTGTCTGATTTGGAACTGCTGTCACCATTTCTTTCTGTTTACACTTTAATAGTTTATTTTGATTGGAAATCCTTCTGTAACTCTTGCTTTTGCATTTCTACACAATTGAATGCTTACAATAAGACTTATTTCAGAGAATGCATTGATTGGCAAACCCCAGCAGCCTCCGTAGGTGAGGAACAAAGGTAAAGTTGTGACCTTTGAAAGTAGACAGACTGGCGTTTAAAATCTAACTCCACCGTTTATGAGTTCTGTGACCATTGGTTTCTCTGAGCTTTATTTTTCTTATCCCCAAAATGGAAATATAACAATATCTACTCTACAGGGTTGTTGTAAGAATTAAATTAGATAAATTATGCATAGTGAATAGTAGTTCTTAATAGATAAATGGTAACTATAATTATAATTAAAAATAATGTCATAGCCCAAGGCTCTCAGATAATGGATATTTTGAAGTGCTGTTTTGTTTACCAGTTCTTTTGAATTTCTTGGGCCTTTTTCCACAGGCAGGGCTATCATCTTTTCAATAGTGGCTATCTGTATCTTTACATGTTACTTCCTCAAAGCATCTAGAGTTTGGCAGTAAATACACTGTATCTATGTACCAAATACACTCTATCTATGTACCAAATGAATCCATAAAGGAAATAGTCATAACTCATAGTAGACCAAAGCTCTCAAATGATAATTGTTTGAATAATTGACTTGGATAGTGTGTGTGTATGTATACAAACAAGTACGTGTACACATATACCTGCATTCAGAGACATAATATGCTGCACCGAAGAGATAAAGCAATTTTTTATTTGTTTTGAAAAAGCTATGGTCTTTACGCATAAAATATATGCACACAAAATTATGTATGCACACACATATGCACATTGTGAAGAGTCTCATAATCAGAGGACATAAGAGAAATACCTGTCTCACAGTACCATTACCCTACTTGAAGATAGTACTGGAGGTGGCTCCACAGCTGTGCATGTTGAATTGAGCCAAGATAGTCTCAAGTGTAGAAAGTGATCCACATTTCATTGCTACTGCTGTGATGTAGACATACTGCCACTGCCAAAATTGTTACACTGGCCATGGTTATCGGCTTTCTTGCTGGAACATTGATGGAGCAAGAAAACAGTTGAAAGTCTTGCCAAAACAGTAGGAGGCAACTACAAAATGAGTACACATTAGTGTAAAAGTCATTGCTTAATTTGCTCTGTCACAATTTCTGATATGAAATAAATTTGTCAATTGTAGTACTTTGTTTTCATGTACATATTTCATAATTATTAATGTGCTGCATTGCAGTACTGAAGGCATGATTTCAAAGCTCATAAAACTTGATTAGCTATTGGTTGAATTTATTAATGATGTATTTGACATAGTATTAATCTAGGAAGATCAAACGTTTCAAAATGGAACTTTTACATATGGATACACAGTACATGCTCTATGCCTACATGTTTCATCAGAATTAGTGTTTTCCTATAGATAACTTTGTATATTTGTATCTCCTATAAGTGCCTAATAAATTGTATTTCTCATAATAATTGTTCAATGCATGCTGTTAAGACAATGTGAACTAAATTTCCGCTGATTTGAACTGAATTGATAGAATTGAATCTAAGAAATTGACACTATGAATTAGATTTTGGTCTTTAATTTTGCTATGATCCCCACATTGGCAAACATATTTTATTGTTAGTCACTCACAGAGTATTTTTTTACAAATATTAGTATGCAAAAATAAATCAAAATGAGAAAAAAAAGTCTGGTTCAGATGCCTAGGCTAATGTATTAATGCAGACATTTGTGATAATTCATTTCTTTTATTAATATAGTATTCAATGTACGGACAAGTTATAATAAGAATTATACAACAGAAATGCACTAATAAGTGGAAATAAAATTTTGTCTTTAAAAAAATAAGGAATAAAATAATATTTTCATGGACATGTATTGCTTTACTTCCATTCATTAATTCGTTTATTCAACAAGCTTGTATTGAGTAATTACTTTGTGGAAAAGAGCCTCCTAGAAAGATACAAAAATAAATGACATGGTCCTTCCATTCAAAGATTCATAAAGCGTGATACACAAGTAATACGGGAGATTCATATGTAAAAGGTGATAAATTATAACATATTACGATGAGGATTGTAGTAGAAATATACACAAAAAAATCTGCCTGGAGAAAGTGGCCAGGGAAGGATTAGTGGAAAGGTGAGACTTGAGCACATTCTTAACGAAATGCACACGGGATCCAGGGAAAGGGATGAAGGGAACAAAAAGGACATTCCACAAAAAGGAAAAAATACATGAACGTGGTAAAACATGAAAATGCATACCAAGATCACTAACTTTCTTTCGCATAATGGATTAATCATAATGGATTAATTATGGATTTGTTGTTGGGTCTTTTTGTATTTTTGGATACTATCATGTAGAATTTTAAATCAAAGAATCTTAAATTCAAAGTGACGCTTTGGTTTCAAGTTATTTCCTTTATTTCCATGAAGACTTTAATAAAAACACAGAAATCATAAAGAAAAATACATATATTTATATATAAAGGCATATGTATATATATAAAGATACCTGTGTGTGTATGTGTGTATATATGTGTATATATGTATATGTATGTGTGTGTGTATAAAGACAGAGAAACTCTGCTCTGATTTAAACCTTGAGAAAAACAATGACACACGTGTGGCTATAGCCAAGGACAGCATCTCTTTTTTTTCTCTACTTTTTTCTTGGATTTTTCATTTACTTTCTGAAGACACAGAATGGCTTTATCACATAATTAAGATCAAGACTCCAGGTATTCACTGTTTTCCATCTCCATAACCCGAGATGCAGAAGAGTGTCCCCAAAAGTTCCAATTAGTAACATTTTATGTGGGGGCACAGATTGGCCCTACTTGGGTTATTAGCCAATATCTGAGTATAGCTCTGAGGCCCATCAGGGAAACAATATGATTGGCTCAGTTTTTCTTATACAGAAAAACTCACATATCATAAAGTAGTTAATGATGTTTGCAGGAATCATAAGGAGTCGAAGAGGAGAAGCTTACTCTAAAAAATGGAGAAATTTTACCTCAAAATAGAGGAAAAGATGATGGTCTGATAAATACATAAAATGTGTCCCTGATTCTAGTTAGGAGTATGGAATTTTTCCATTATATGTAAAATGATTGAAGAGTTTTGGTCAGAGGAGTAGTATGTTTGTGTTTGTATGTGTGCACACCTGTGTATTCACTATATCAGTAGATCTCTGTGGAGGATTGATTTGAGGGGAAAAGAAACAGGAAAAGGAAGAAGTATGAGGACCTGTCTCGCTCATCTTGATGGGCTAATAAGATATTCTACACTGACGGTGGTCATGGATACAGATCTAGGGTATATACCTATATGTTTAATTCTACTCCTGGAATTTGGTGGCTCTCATGGTTACAGATGGCTAGTTATTATGAAGATCCAGCGATATTTCCAGTGAACTGGATCTTGAGGCTTCCACCTGGCCCATCTGGACTCCTCATACCACTGAACCAATAAGCAAAGAAGGAGGCCATGCTACTGGCTGGAATGAATGACCATCAATTTAAAATAGTGCTGAAGCTACAAAGGGGGGCAAGAAGAGTATGTCTGAAATTCAGAAGCTTCTCTGGGGACACATTTTAGTACTTACAGGTTAAGTGGAAAACATTAAATGCACGACTATAGCATTACATAAAAAAATAGGCCAGAAATGGGTTTTATAAGTGAATGGACTTTATAAGAGATGGTTAATGTGCCTTAATTTGTATGAGGAACAGTCTCATTATATTTGCCGGAAGCATGATATTGTTTCTATTGCTGATGTGTGGAAGTTAAACGTAAGTTGAAACAGTGCAATATTGGAACTGATCTTATTGTTGTGTTATCTTGTTGGTATTTTAAAATAGGTGGAAGTATTTTTTATTTAATCCCAGAGAACTGATTTTCAACATTGATAAACACATCATTGGGTAGATACAAGTATATACTCAAGAGCTGTGCTGGATATCTTTATTGGCAGTTTGGAAACATTTTTTTCTTTCAAAGTTCCTTACTCAAAGATGAGTTGGATTAGAGACATTTCTCCCTATCCCTTCCACTAAGTATGACTAAAAGCCCTAGACTTTATACGCAAAGAAGAAGGAGGAAGAGGGCAGGAAGAGACATAGAGAAGGAATACCCTTGCTCCTCTGCTTACAATGGGTTTATGTCCTGATAAACCCATGGTGAGTTGAAAATATCTTCAGTCAAAAATGTGTTTAATACACTTAACCTACTGAAAATCAAAGTTAGCCTAACCTGCCTTACACATGCCCAGAACACTTACATCAGCCTAAAGTTGTGCAAAATCATTTAACACAAAGCCTATTTTTAATAAGGTGTTGAATATCTCATGCAATTTATTGAATATTGTACTGAAAGTGAAAAACAATGGCGCTGTGGGTACAATTGTAATGTCAAGAAATCATTAAGTCAAACCATCATAAGTTGGAAACTCTCTGTCTATATACGTGTGTACGTGTGTGTATGTGTGTATATTCCAGCCAACTTCTCTTTAACAGCATTAGCAAACAAAACTTACAAAAACATAAAGATGAAGAATAAGAATAAAGACATTTAATATTATAAATGTAGCAGAAAATAAGAGGCATTTAGTACTTTGCTATTAAATTTGTTATGAAAATATATTTTTACATTTGAATTCACAAATGTATTCTACTAAAACTTCTTTTTTAAAAAAAGTCTTAAAATGTCTAAATAGGCATTAGTTTATAGTTTGTAACATATTGGCTAAAGTAAAATTGAGCAGCACCAGCAAATTTTAGTATAGCGTCTTTAAACATAGCGTGCCCTGATGCTCAAAGGCTCAAGTAAAAAGGAGTGAAATCCTTCAAAACAAACATTATTTTAGACATATTGGTTAAAAATACATAATGGAAGACATGGAAGTGAAAGGGGAGATATATAAATCAAATTAATATGTTCAGAAATTAGAGTATATCATTTAAATTATTCTGCCATAGGTGTTTCCATGTTTCAAGGAGAACAAATGTTTTGGATTATTTGAACCTATTTTGTTGAAAAATAAAAATATGTTTTTTTGTTTAAAGTTGAACACAAGTTATTGTATTTCATGTAAATTGCTCCAGTGAATCTCCAACCTGTGCCAAAATATCTGCAATGCTTCTTTAAAATTCAAATTCATGGATCCAATATCTGCATCTTTGCAAGCTCTTATTGATATTAATATTGGGCAGCTATAGATTTCTGTTAGGAAAAATACAGCCATTTCAGCAACCAACAGACACCTTCATAATTGGTATACTCTTGAAAATGCATATTAATTTAATGTAAAAGTTATTATATGATTATGTGAACTTTGAAATTGCTGCATACTTAATCTAATGGTATTAATAACAATCATGACAACTACATTTTTTTTTTTTTTTGAGACAGAGTCTCACTCTGTTGCCTGGACTAGAGTGCCGTGGCATCTGTCTAGCTCCACAACAACCTCAAACTCCTGGGTTGAAGCGATCCTTCTGCCTCAGCCTCCCGAGTAGCTGGGACTACAGACATACGCCACCATGCCTGGCTAATTTTTTCTATATATTTTTAGTTGGCCAATTAATTTCTTTCTACTTATAGTAGAGACT
>CAUYRT010098445.1:0-10468 GCA_963574885.1 Lepilemur ruficaudatus
AAAGAAATTAATTGGACAACTAAAAATATATAGAAAATATTAGCCGGGCATGGTGGCACATACCTGTAGTCCCAGCTACTTGGGAGGCTGAGGCAGAAGGATTGCTTGAGCCCAGGAGTTTGAGGTTGCTGTGAGCTAGGCTGATGCCACGGCACTCACTCTAGCCCGGGCAAGGGAGTGAGACTCTGTCTAAAAAAAAAAAAAAAAAAGAAGAGTTGATGGCAGAGAGAATAGTTGGGAAAATGATTTGACTAGAGTAAAAAAATGGGCAGGGAGGGGAGAAATGTTTTAAATCTCTTTAGAGCCTTGAGAGAGCACTATTTCTCTAAGTTGTTTTTATTTTTTTTTCCCTCATTTTTTTTTTTTTTTGAGCAAAGGGTCTTGCTATGTTGCCCAAGCTGGTCTTGTACTCCTCATCTCAAGCAATCCTATCACCTTGAGTAATTGCGTAGCTGGGACTACAGGTGTGCACCACCGTACCTAACTTTTGTTATTCTTTTTCTTTACTCCCAGAGAGATAAAATAAGCATTAGCTTGAAAACAGAAATGCAAAGCAATCACAGGAGAATGATACCCACACTGCACACCAGCAGCTGTAGGAAAGCCCCCCGTCCACCACAGAGACAACCAGGCAATAAGCTGCCTCTGGCCAGGCAGCTCTCATACCTTCCCTAGCTCCACTGGTAATTAAGAAATAGGGTGACCCGCTACATAGGAACTAATCAGAAATTAGAGTAAAAAATGTTTTCCCAACCACAGACCCTTTCCCAACCAATCACCTTCTTAGAGGTGATCTTCATTATCAAGAAAGAGAAGGAAAAACAAAGCGACCAAAGAACTCACCATCCACTCAGGCATGTGAAAAGCTGAGGTGCCCTCATTACCGTCCCACTTCTCCATAGTGCAGGCTTGGGTAAGATATGTCCTGAAGCAAAAGGGAAAGCTGGTTTGGAAATGCCAGGGTTATTTGAGTGCCTCAAAGCAGACCCAAACCTAGTGATTCAGAAGTTCACAGTGGCTAGCAGAAGCTGCATCCCTTTTCACAGCAGCCTCCTATTCAAATCAAGATCATCAGTCAATTGCCTGACAAGTTCCTTACTGGCTAGCTTCAAAGCCTTGTGCTTCTGATGTAAAATCAGAGCTGGTGCAAAGTGCTGCACCCAGGCACTGTACTTCTCCCTGGGCACTCACTGTTTAATGCTGCCCACTCTACCCTCACCTCTGCAGTGGGGACTTTCTGCAGCAATAGTCAAGCTTCCTTCTCTGTGTGTAAGGCACTTGTTAATTTTCTCCCGCCCCTCAGGACACGTCACTGGAGGTACTGATACCAAGATCAATAAAGATTGAGGTCAAGAAGGCACTCCCTTTTCTCAAGAGTTGCTTGATTTGGATTAGTTACAGTAAACAGGCGTTTCCTTGAAATCAAGAGCTCCTTATGGCCTTCAAGTTTAAACAGCTATGCAGAAGCTCCCCATCTGCTCACCCCAGGGGTCTGGCACCAAATGCTGGACTATCTCAAGTTAAATTCTTACTGCACAGGAGGTTCCGATGGAGCCTGGGAAGATCTTTTGCAAGATAGTAACTTCTTAGGAGCTCTGAAGAAAGTTCTGGGACCACAACTCCCCCTGCTGGCTCCCTATGCTATATACATGAAGACCTAGGGGCCCTCAGCCACAGAAACAACCCAGGTGCTGATTGTGCAGTGGCTTCACTGAGGCTAGTCAGGTGCCACCACGGTGTACGTTTAGAGGACAATCAAGGTTTCCAAGCAAGACTAGTGTTGCCTCCAAGTCCCTATCCAATGTCAGCTTTTACTCACGGGTCTGGTTTCAAAAGAAACAGGATATCAACACGGTAGCCCTGTACACTGTCATCTTAAAGCTGCAGTCCCCAACCCCCGGGCCATGGCCCAATACTGGTCCATGGCCTATTAGGAAACAGGCCGAGCATCACCACCTGAGCTCCATGCCACACACCTCTCCATACCCGACCTCCCCACCTCCGGTCTGTGGAAAACTTGTCTTCCATGAAACCAATCCCTGGTGCCAAAAGGGTTGGGGACTGCTGCTAAAAGACTTTAGAAGCTGTTTCCACTTTATGTCCCCATACCAGCTCCCTCCTTGCAGCACACTTCAGAAGTTTGGAAATAAGACATAAGTAGAAAAAATGTGATCTAATCTCTTTACCTGTTTAATTCATTCCTAGGGTATATTAGCCAATAAGAGTACCATAGGTTTCAGGCACAAAGGAAGTCCAACAACATATGCCTGCTTTGGTCTTCTTCAAGGACCAAAGACTCTTTACAATGTTAATTCCCATTGCAGTGGATAATTTCTCCAGAGCTGATAGTTGTAATATTACAATAATGATTATAGGTTTGTTACCCTTTAGGGTCTTTGCTGGTTAAGAGAATGATCCTTTGGATGCAGAATGGAGGGGAGGAAGGTAATATCTAGGGAAGAGGTACTGTAAGATTGCCAGAGAAGGCATAATTCAAATGACTGGCCAGAGGTATAGACTAGAGAGAAAGGCAGGTGAAAATAAGGGGATTGTTCTACCACGTGCATTCAGAGATGTCAAGGGATTCGGGATCACAGGGAGGGTGGAGAGCAGGTACAATAAGAAGAAAGAACAGCAGAAGGGGAAGTAAAGGAAGCTGTGGTCAGAGAGGAGCCACAGAGTGCAGCAATCTGAGTGATGTCAAGACACAGTAGATTGATGAGATGCAGGGAAGATAAGGCCCACTGAGGTCAGGGTGTCAACTCTGATAAAGCCTTAGCTCACAGCAACCTCTAGTTATTGTTCCCTGGTCTTCTTTTTAATCCAAACTTCTTAAAAATGAGGTCACATCGATGCCTAAATTTCCAATCACATATTTAATCTGTGTTTTAAATACAACATGTCTAAAAGCAAAATTATCGCTCCATCTTTTTCCCCACCATCTGCCAAACAACATTTTCTTTCTTCTCACTTTTCTATTTATGTTACTGATGCTGCTGTTCCCTTGGGCAACCAGATATGAGACCTCAGGCATCTTTGATTCCCCCTTTCTCCTAGTCCCTAGAACAATCAGTTGCCAATTATACCTGAGCCCTCCTCTACTAAGGCTTTCATCTATCCCTCTCTGTTCACTTTCACTACCTCTTAAAAACTCTCTACAAATCCTTTCCAAGATGACCTTCCACTACATATCCCCATATACACACTCTATCCTCCAGGTAGGCAGTATTTCCTGCTACTTCCTGAATGTGAAGACTGCACAGTATGGCAGCCTTGAGCACTGGTTTTGGAATAAGACAGATTTGGGTTAAAATTCTGGTCTGCCTCTTATTTAACCTTTCTATACCTCCAGCTTTGTAATCTGTACAGTGGAAGTAACAATAGCCATCTCACAGGATTGATGCAAACATTTCAAAAGGGTATGACCGGGCACAGTGACTCATGCCAGTAATCCTAGCACTCTGGGAGGCCGAGGAGGGGGGGATCCTTTGAGCTCAGGAGTTCAAGACCAGCCTGAGCAAGAGTGAGATCCTGTCTCTACTAAAAATAGAAGAAATTAGCCAGTCTTGGTGGCACGCACCTGTAGCCCCACCTACTCGAGAGGCTGAGGCAGAAGGATTGCTTGAGCCCAGGAGTTTGAGGTTGCTGTGAGCTAGGCTGATGCCACAGCACTCTAGCCTGGGCAACAGAGTGAGACTGTCTCAAAAATAAAAATAAAAAAAATATATTTTTTAAAAAGGGTGCATACACAATTAATGGTACCTCTTAATTATGTCATTATTATGCAGTGTCCTTTCCTACCTCAATGTCTTTGCTCATGCCATTTTCCAAACTTAAATGCATTTTTTCCTGCCTTTACCTCCATATTCACTTATTCAAATTCTTCAAGGTTCAGCTCAAATGACAGTTCTGCCATGAAATGTGACCTAAAAATATCAATCTCCCTTTCCTCTAATCTTGTTCTTTGGCTATATCATTCCTTCCACCCTTTCTCATATAATAATTATTATATATTTGTATTACCCCTCATTAGACTCCAGGTTCTTCAGGGGCTTAGACAACTTTGATTTGTTTACAGTGCCTGGTATATAGTAGGTGCTTAAGAAATTACCAAATAGGCCAGGGTGGTGGCCCACGCCTGTGATCCTAGCACTCTGGGAGGCCGAGGAGGGCGGATCATTTGAGCTCAGAAGTTCGAGAGTAGCCTGAGCAAGAGCGAGACCCCATCTCTACTATAAATAGAAAGAAATTAGCTGGACAACTAAAAATATATAGAAAAAATTAGCCAGCCATGGTGGCACATGCCTGTAGTCCCAGCTACTTGGGAGGCTGAGGCAGGAGGCTCGCTTGAGCCCAGGAGTTTGAGGTTGCTATGAGCTAGGCTGACGCCACGGCACTCTACTCAGGGCAACAGAGTGAGACTCTGCCTAAAAAAAAAAAAAAAAAAAAAAGAAATTACCAAATAAATTTTAAATTTTTATATGCCATATATATATATACCTGATAGTACTCTGGGGGCAACTTGCAAAATTAATGTATTTATTAATAATGTTTATGTCCATTTTATAGAATGTGGAACATTATATTTACAGGGCTTAGTGACATTACTGATGACAGGTATGACTTATTTGATGGTGAGTCTTTAGCAGGGTTTAATCCTTAATTATAATCTTATCTCTGTGGGAACATATAATCCACTTCCATTGCTTGATCTGCACCAATTGTAACCCATTATGATTATATCATAGTGAAGCTTTTAGGAACAAATCAAGGCCAAAAGTCTATTTTACTGCTAGAGTAGAACCTATCAGCAAATCACTGGATTATTGATACTCCTGTTTATAGTCTCCATGAATGATTAAATAAATTGAGGGTGACTGCTTTCATGGTAGCATTAAACCACGGGGAAAAAATACCTTTTAAACAAAACACAGTAAAATATATCACTTTGGTAGGCTAAACTAAATGTTATTTTAGTTAGGCCATTGTTTTATTTTCTTAGTATAGGTTTTAACTAGAATAGACTTCATTTGAACACTGTAACCTCACTGCACCTTTCTCTAATGATTCTGAAATAAAAATAAAATAGTAGCTATTACATTTGAGAAGTGAAGTTCTATTAACTGACCAGGGCTGTGTAAGGTATAAGGTATAGGTGTAAGTACTAGTTTTAAACTTGTTTCCAAAATAATTTCATTTTACCATAATGTGCCTTAGAAGATTCACCTATGGCAATGGCAGGAGTGAGAACACTTAAAATTTAGGCAAGGAGTTAGCAACTTCCAAGACAGTTATATGAACTGTATCTGCTCCTGCAGCCTTCTGCTTTACAAAAATTCACCAAGTGTGTGAACAGTTCAGAAGAATCTCTTTTTAACTCTAAGAACAGCTCTAAGTTCTATGTGCCAGGTGTGTTCCTAGCAATGGTGACTTGATAGTAGGGGTATGCCAGATGAACTTAAATCAGAGTATATGCTTAGGGCTGAAGAAAAGACAAAAAGTTAATATTTCCGGGGTCAAATCCAAAAAAGAACAAGGTAATGAAGAAGTTACCATAATGGTAGAATAGTTTTTTTAAAAAAGGTGATGAATCTGGAACCTAGAGAGTCCTAAGGATAAGGCAAAGATTATAAGAATGTGACCCCGTCCTCTGTTTCCTGGCTTGTCACTAATGATTTTATTAGACTTTGGCAAGTCACCTAATAACTCTCTTTTTCAGTTTCCTTATTATAAAATGAATGAGGGAAAGGTAAGGAAGAGTGGACTGTGGAAGGTTAGAACTGGTTCCTTCCAGTTCTGACATTCAGTATTTGTAATCCAGCTGGCTTCCCTGAGACCATAAAAAACAAACAAATGAAAAAAAAAAAACCTTATTACTTTGTCACCTATGTTATAGCTTATTATAGAAGTTAAGTTTCTTAACCACCTGAGTTCAAAGCTCAATGTGGTCAATTATAAGGCTGGCTGGAATTGTTGGGCCTTAAATCTCCCTGCCCCTTCAAAGTTGAAATGCCAATGCTACATAGCAACTGGAATTAAGTCCTCTCCCTAGCTCACAACCTAAATAATGTTAGGCATCTTACCTCTCAGTTCCTCAATGATCTTAAAACTTATATCCCACAGACAGTTTAGATTCAACAGGAAACATCATTACTGGCAAAGACTACAGGCTTTAAAGTTGGCTAGACTTGGGTTTGGAAGCTAGCTCCATCCCTTACTAGCTGTGTATCTTCTAGTAAGCTACATAATTTTCTTGAGCCTTTGTTTCCTTGTCTGTAAAATAGGATAATAATACCTTCCACACATTATTTTTATAAAGATTAAATAAGTAACACATATAAAATACTAAACACAGAGCCAGGAAGCTATTTTGTTCAACATTAGATAAAGCAGAGTAGAACCAGACTGCCTGGTTTGAATCTCACCTCTAACTGTGTAACCTTAGACAAATTACTTATCCTCTTTGTGCCTCAGTTTTATTCATCTCTACAATGGGGATATTAAGGGTATCTACCTTACAGGATCACTAAGGGTATCAATAAGTTAATATGTATAAAGCACTTAAAACAGTCAGTGCTATTTAAAATGCACTATTACTATTAATAATATATGTACATCCTTCTAACACACTCAAATCTATTTTCTCTTTTTACACATGGCAAATTCATTCATTTAATCAAATCACAAATATTTATGGGGTACCTGCCAGGTGTGCCATATGAAAGCCAGCCCCTGCCTTCACAGTGCTTAGAGTATAGGGAGAGTGGCAGGCATTTGAGTAAACAAAAGTGTGAAAAATGATAATGTGAGTACAGGGTGCTATGGGAGTGTATGACAAGGACACCAATCATGTGTATTGGGGGGTGTATCAGCAAAGTAGCTCTATTTAAGCAGAAAGGTAAAGGATGAGCAGGAGTTACCTGGTGTGTGCCTGGTGAGAGGAGAGATTGAGAAGAGTATTCCAAATAGAGGGAAGAACCTGGACTCCATAATGTTTCTTGCAATCTGTCCTTTCTTCCTCATATCAGCTGTCTAAAGCCTGACCATCACCATATCTGTCTCAACCTGTGTTTTTCAAACTTGAATGTGCACATAAATTATTTGGATATCTTGTTAAAATACCCATTCTGATTTAGTAAGTCTGAGGTAGGTCCCAAGGTTTTTTTTTTTTTTTTTTTTTTTTGTGACAGAATCGCATTGTGTTGCCCAGGCTAAAGTGCTATGGTGCCATCATAGCTCACTGCAACCTCAAACTCCTAGGTTCAAGCAATTCTCCTGCCTCAGGCTCCTGAGTAGCAGGGGCTACAGGAGCATGCCACCCCATCTGGCTAATTTTTCTATTTTTTTGTAGAGACAAGTCTCGCTCTTGCTCAGGCTGGTCTGGAACTTCTGGCCTCAAGCAATCCTCCTGCATTGGCCTCCCAGAGTGCTAGGATTACAGACATGAGCCACGGTGCCTGGCCAGATTCTACATTTTTAATGGCTCTCAGATGATGCCAATGCTGCTGGGACTACACTTTGAGAAGTAGGGGCCTAGACAATTCCATCTGTAGAACAGCCTACTTCAATTCATTAAATTCAACTTATTTATACATGATTACCATCAGCACGATCACTTTAAAATCTGATCACATTACTTCCTTGTTTATAATGTCCCAATTGGTCCCCACTGTCCTCAAAATAAAATTCAAACTCTTTAGCGCGGTGACATATAAGGCCCTTCATGACTTTGCCTTTGCGTAGCTCTGGAGCCTTAGCTCTTTGCATTTCCCTATCTCCCCCCTCACACACACGGACGTCTTTCAGACTTTATAGATTTATAGCTTAGCCGTAACTTCCTTCAGCACACAATTGCAGCTCCTGGTCTAGGTTAAGAATCAATTCTATGAATTATTGAGTAGTCACCCAGAGTGATATCTATCATAGCACCTATCAGCATTGTTACCAATAGTTGATTGTTTGTCTGTTTCCACACTGGAACTTTAAGTAATTTGAGGGAAGAGATTGCATCTTATTCCTGTATTCCAAGTGCCTAGCATATAGTAAGCAATCAATGAATATGTGCTGAATAAAAAAATGACTTAACCAAAAAATAAATAACTAGCTTAGGACAAAGTCCAAAATGAATAAAATATAGAACAGGCATCTGAAGGGTAAAAGGAAGGAAAAGAGAACCAGGTATGAGTAAGAACTGACAAACCATAAATAGAAACATCACTGTAACAAAATTATGCCTAGTGTACTTACATGTACCTCCTTGCCACTGACTAATCCAATCAGTGGCTCTCAGACAAACAATTACACAATACAGGCCTGGTGCAGTGGCTTGCGCCTGTAATCCTAGCACTGTGGGAGGCCGAGGCGGGTGGATCGCTCAAGGTCAGGAGTTCAAAACCAGCCTGAGCAAGAGTGAGACCTCATCTCTACTATAAAATAGAAAGAAATTAATTGGCCAACTAAAAATATGTAGAAAAAATTAGCCGGGCATGGTGGCGCATGCCTGTAATCCCAGCTACCTGGGAGGCTGAGGCAGAAGGATTGCTTGAGCCCAGGAGTTTGAGGTTGCTGTGAGCTAGGCTGAAGCCACGGCACTCTACTCAAGGCAACAGAGTGAGACTGTCTCAAAAAAAAAAAAAAGAATTACACAATACAAAGACTACAGTATTCTAAAGCAGGCACCAAACCACCTTCTCCACTCCGTTAAGTCCTTTAGAGTCTGGGAGTGGGGTGTAGACTTAAATCCTCAATTTCCCTGACATAGTTAATAGAGTGCCACTCAGGTCAGGGTTCACTTTGCTGCAGCTAGCACCTCTAGCTAAAATTGTCCTTAAAGAGAAGTTAAACTTGAAAACAACCAAAATAAGAGTGGGAAGGAATCTGCATTCAGGGCCCTCAATTCTATCATGGAGCTAGGGGTGAGGGGTAATATAATGAAGCATAATGCCATTAAATAAATGGAGAGTTGGACTTGTCACTGTATTCTTTTTTCTTTGATATATTCTTTTTATTTTTAAATAAACATTTTATTGAAGCATAACGTATCTACAAAAAAAGTACACAAATCAGAAAGTTACAGCTTGATAAAATTCCACAAGTCTACATACCTATGTAACCAATATGCAGATAAAGAACCAGAGAGAACATTTCCAGTACCCTAAAGCCGTCCCTCATGTCCCTTCTCTCATTACTGTCACTCCTCCCTAAAGGTAATCCCTATTTTGACTCCTGTCATCATTGATCAGTTTTGTCTGTTTTTGAACCTGATATAAATATATAAATACTTTTAAGTGTCTCTTTTTCTTCTCAGTGTTTTTAAGAGTTATCCAAATTTGCTGTGCTTAGTAATTTATTACTTTATTTTTATTGTGGAAAAGTATCCCATATTCATATTTTATTGAATTCATTTTCTTGTTGATGGGCTTTTTGGTTATTTTCGGTTTGGAGGAAACAAAAAAAAATAATGTTGCTATGAACATTGTTATGTCTTTTGATGCTCATATGAAAATATTTCTGTTGCATATCCATGAGTAGAACTACTGGGTTATAGAATATGTGTATGTTCAGCTAGGTAAATAATGTCAAACAATTTTCCAAAATATTTGTACTAATCTATATTCCTATCAGCAGGATATCAGTATTCCAGTTGCTTAGTATCCTTGGTCTTTTGTCATTTTAGCCATTCTAGGTAATGGTGTCACATTGTGATTTTATTATAATCTGCATCTTACCACCACAAGCAAGTACTTCTTTAAAAATTATGGTAAACATACATAAGATTTATCATTTTTAAATGAACAGTTCAGTGGCATTAAGTACATTCACACTGTTGTGCAACCATCACCACCATCCTTCTCCAAAACTTTTTCATTATTCCAAACTGAAACTCTACATCCATTAAACAAGTCCCCATCCCTTCAACCGCTGTAGCAGTCACTATTCTACTTTCTGGTAGTCACTATTCTACTTTCTGTGTTTATGAATTTGATTATTCTATTAACAGATATCCTATGAATAGATAACTCATTTAGGTGAAATCATACAATATTTGTCCTTTTGTGACTGGCTTATTTCACTTATGATGTCCTCAAGGATCATCCATGTTGTAGCATGCATCAAAATTCCATTCCTTATTACAGTGGAATAATAATACTCCATTGTAGGTATATATCACATTTTTGTTATGTATTCATCTGGTGATGGACATTTGAGTTGTTTGACCTTTTGGCTACTGTGAATGGTGATGCTATAAACACTGATGGGCGGCCGGGCGTGGTGGCTCATGCCTGTAATCCTAGCACTCTGGGAGGCCGAGGCGGGTGGATCACTCAAGGTCAGGAGTTCGAAAACAGCCTGAGCAAGAGCGAGACCTCGTCTCTACTATAAATAGAAAGAAATTAATTGGCCAACTAAAAATATATAGAAAAAATTAGCTGGGCATGGTGACGCATGCCTGTAGTCCCAGCTACTC
>CAUYRT010098447.1:0-22411 GCA_963574885.1 Lepilemur ruficaudatus
CACTCTGTTGCCCAGGCTAGAGTGAGTGCCGTGGCGTCAGCCTAGCTCACAGCAACCTCAAACTCCTGGGCTCAAGCAATCCTCCTGCCTCAGCCTCCCGGGTAGCTGGGACTACAGGCATGCACCACCATGCTCGGCTAATTTTTTTCTATGTATTTTAGTTGGCCAATTAATTTCTTTCTATTTTTGGTAGAGATGGGATCTCGCTCTTGCTCAGGCTGGTCTCGAACTCCTGAACTCAAACGATCCTCCTGCCTTGGCCTCCTAGAATGCTAGGATTACAGGTGTGAGCCACTGCGCCCGGCCTGAAGTATAATTTACATACAGTAAAATTCACAGTTTTTAGTGGACTTTTAATTTAATCAAAAACCAAGATTTGTTCGTAACTAGTGGATAGTTTTGAATTTGAGAACTGCATATGATTGTATAACTATGATCACAGTTAAGATACAGAATATCCATTAACTCCCCAAATTCTCTTGCACCCTTTTGTAGTTATCTTATTCCTCCACCTGAGAACCTGGCAATCCCTGCTCTGTTTTCTGTCTTTGTAGTTTTCCTTTTCCAGATTGTCATATAAATAGAATTATATAGTACAGTAGTTTCTTCCCTCTGGCCTCCAAAGACAGACTTCATTCCCACACATAAAATATATTCACCAATCCCAAGGCCCCCCAAAGTCTCAAATCATTACAGCATTAGCTCAAAGTCCAGAGTTCATTTAAATCTCAGCTCAAAAGTTCTAAATCTTGGCCAGGTGCAGTGACTCACACCTGTAATCCTAGCACTCTGCGAGGCTGAGGCAGGAGGATCACTTGAGGTGAGGAGTTTTAGAGCAGCCTGAGCAAGAGTGAGACCCCATCTCTACTGAAAAAATAGAAAAAAATTAGCTGGGCATGGTAACACGTAGTCTCATCGACTTGGGAGGCTGAGGCAGGAGGATTGCTTGAGCCCAGGAGTTTGAGGTTGCTGTGAGCTAGGCTAATGCCACTGCACTCTAGCTGCAGGAACAGAGCAAGACTCTTGTTTCAAAAAAAGAAAATAAAAAGTTCTAAGTCTCATCATCTAGATCAGGTATGAGTGAGGCTGTAGGTATGGTGCGCTTGGAGGCAGGATTCAGTTTCATCCGTGAATCTGTAAAACACAAGAGATAACTTATCTCGCATGCATCCCAAAGTACAGTTGGGATGCATGCATGGAATACCAGTGATAGACATTCCTATTCAAGAATGAGGGAAATGGAGGGAAAATAGGAGTCGCCGGTCCCAACCAATCTCCTTCTCTTAACAAAGCAAGTTTTTAAATTTGTTGAACTCTGATTTAATAATTTTCTTTTTTTATGGATGGTGCTTTTTGTGTTATATCAAAGAAATATTTCTTAATCCAAGGTCTCTAAGATAGTGTATGTTTTCTTCTAGAAGTTTTGTACTTTTAGATATCACATTTAGCTCAATTTTGAGTTAGTGTCCATGTATGGTGCAAGGTATGGATTGTTTGTTTATTTATTTGCATTTGGATGTCTAATTGAATATAATCAGGTTCCTACTCTGTGAGAACTTAAAAGTCTAGTTGTGGTAGAAGATAGTAAGCAAACAATGTGTCCTTTTTATGATGGTGACAAGTGTCATGTGATGGAGAACAGTAAAGCAAGACAAGGGGAAGGGAGTGCAAGCTGCAGTGGAGCCCATGTGAGGTTGGTACTGTCTTACATCACGTGCCAGGTGATACTTTCTAATAAGGCTTCCAAAAGGAAGAAAGGGGGAAGAGAAATTTAGGCAGATAGAAAAGTAGTGCAGAGGCTGAAGGAGGGACAGTGCCTAGCATGGTCAGGCAGCTGGGTGACGGGGAGCGGTGGGAGCTAAGGTCAGTTGTGGCAGAAGTGAGAGGCTGTGCCACGTAGAGTTAGCTAGGCTGAGGTAAAAACATTTCATTTTTCTTTCAGTACTTTGAGAAGCCACTAGAAGGCTTGGGAGCAAAAAGGATACACTCTGACTTAGTACTACTCATAGTGTGCTTCTTCTGTCAGCATCCTCTGGGAGCTGGTGAAAGATGTAGCCCCACCCAGACCATTGAGTGAGGATCACTGAGGGTAGGACCCAGCATCTGTTGTGAAAGCTTTCCAGGTGTTTTTATTTTTATTTTTATTTTTTTTTGAGACAGAGCCTCACTCTGTTACCCAGGTAGAGTACAATGGTGTGATCATAGCTCACTGCAACCTCAAACTCCTGGGGCTCAAGTGATCTTTCTGTGTCAGCCTCACAAGTAGCTGGGACTACACGTGTGCACCACCATGGCTGGCTAATTTTTTCTACTTTTATTAGAGATGCGGTCTCACTCTTGCTCGGGCTGGTCTTGAACTCCTGAGCTCAAGCGATCTTCCCACCTCAGCCTCTCTGAGTGCTAGGATTACAGGCATGAGCCACTGCACCTGGCCTCTCTCCAGGTGGTTTTGATACATGTTAAGGTTTTTTAAAAAATGTAATGCAGTTTTTAATTGACAAGTAATATTTTATTTATTTGTGGGGTACAATGTGATGTTTTGATACATGTGTATATTATGACATGATCAAATCAGGCTAATTAGTGTATCCATCACTTCACATACCTATTGTTTCTTTGTGGGAGAACATTTAAAGTCCACTCTTTCAGTGATTTTGAAATATATAATACATTGTTATTAACTCTAGTCACCATGCTGTGCAGTAGGTCACCAGAACTGTTTTTCCTGCCTGTCTGAAACTTTGTACCCTTTGTCCGACATCTCATTCCCTAGCCGCCCTGATGCCCCTTCAGCCTCTGGTAGCTCTGGCCTAGCTTGTGTTTTCAAAAGTCACTGTGGTTGTGTTGTGGAGGATGGACTGCAGGGAAGGCAGGATGGAGGCAGGGAGGCCAGTCAGGAAGCCATGACAGTAGTCCAGGTGAGAGGTCATGGTGGCTTGTAGCAAGGTGGTAGTGATGATAGTGATGGAAGTGCTGAGTAGTAGTCAGATGTGAAGTATATTTTATAGGTAGAGCCACAAGGATTTGCTAATAGATTGAAGGTAGGGTGTAAGAGTCAGAAGTAAGTCTTACGTAATTCCAAGGTTTTTGGCCCTGGAGGAATGGACCCGGAGCTGCCGTCTACTGGATGGAGACAGTAGGAGGAGCAGTGAGCACTTCCTTGTATTTGAGGTGGTGATAAAGGAGGCTTCGAGGATGGATCTGGAGTTGGGGTGTGGAAAAATTAACATCGAGATGAGTGTGAGTCTTGGAAAGAGACATCTGGTCAGCATTTGACAGCTGAGCTTTGGAGCCTTATTTTCGCTTCTACCACTGGAGGTAGAAGCCAAACTTGTTCAAGTTTAATGTTAAGAATGATACTATATTTAATAGTAACTTAGTTTGTTTTCCTAACCACAAATTATGTGTACTTTGTCTAATTTAATTTTAGCAGGTATTAAAATAAAGATCACAATAGCTTTCTGTGAAGATGTCGGTTCTGATATCACAGAGTGTAATAAATTACGTAGAAGAAGAAAACATTCCTGCTCTGAAAGCTCTTCTTGAAAAATGCAAAGATGTGGATGAGAGAAATGAGGTAAGACTGTGTGTGTAAAATTCAATTCTTTCACAAAGATCTGTTGACCACTTACTGTGTACAAGGCACTGTGCTAAGGATAGAGGTAAGAAATAGGTGCTTCTCACCCTCAGTAATGTTGGACTGTACTTATGGTATTTCTTATAGTTAAAAGTAGTTCAAATGCCATGTTTTTGGAGTGCATTTTAACTTAGATAAATGATTGACTGTTGAATTTAGATTTATTGTTGACTTTTTATTCCTTGATGGAATAATCAGTATTCAGGATGTTTGGTTACTGAAATCTGAAGTGCTTCTAAGAAACATTAGAGAGCATCTAGACCCTATCTTCCTATGAATAGATTAACCAGACAAAATAAGGAATTTTTGAAATATTTTCCTTAATGGAGCCCCAACTCTCTTCCTTGATTGTTCATTCCACACAACATGGGATTTTAAAGAGCCTTCATCTTTAAGAGAGAGTTAAATACGTTATGTTATATTTAATAAGACATTAATAAATGTACTTAAATGAGATATTTCTATTTAATAATATCAGTAAAGAAAAGTTGATCTTATTTTATCATGAATAGCCAAGCTGAAGATTATTTGGCATGTTTTAGGTACTAATACACTTTTGTATAAATATTGTATTAATAAGTGGCAAGGTATGTGTTTGTATTATAAAACTTAAGGAAAATAACTGTGTTTCTTAGAACTATGTATTTTCAATAAAGTGTAATTTTCTTTTGCCATTAGATAAGATGAATTAGGAGTGATTTTTATTTTACACGTGTGTATGTATATGGATTGATATGTATGTATATATGTGCGTATACATGTATCTGTGTAGACATAAAAATTTTTGTAAATTATTATAAAGAAACACATAAAATTTACTGTCTTAACCATTTTTAAGGATACAGTTCAGTAGTGTGAATATTTCCACTTTGTGGTGCAAATCTCCAGAATTTTTTCATCTTATAAAACCAAAACTATGTATCTATTATATTATATCTATTAAACAACTCTTCCTTTCCCATTTCCCCAACCTCTGACAACTACCATTCTGCTTACTTTCTTTTTTTTTTTTTTTTGAGACAGAGTCTCACTCTGTTGCCCAGGTTAGAGTGCCCTGGCGTCAACCTAGCTCACAGCAACCTCAAACTCCTGGGCTCAGGCGGTCCTCTTGTCTCAGCCTCCCAAATAGCTGGGACTATAGGCATGCGCCATCATACCCGGCTAATTTTTTATATTTTTCAGTAGAGACGGGGTCTTGCTCTTGCTCAAGCTGGTCTTGAACTCCTGAGCTCAAACGATCCTCCCGCCTAGGCCTCCCAGAGTGCTAGGATTACAGGCGTGAGCCACTGTTCCCAGCCATTTTACTTTCTGTTTCTGCCAGTTTGACTAATGACACCTCATATATATGGATTAATATATTGTTTGTCTTTTTGTGACTGGCTTATTTCACTTAACATAATATCCTCAAGGTTCACTCATGTTGTATTATGTAATAGGATTTCCTTCCTTTTTAAGCCTGAATAATATTCCATTGTATGTATGTTGCACATTTTGTTTATCCATTCATCTTTGAATGGAAATTTAGGTTGCTTCTGTCCCTTCGCTATTGTGAATAATGCTGTTATATACGTGAGTATGTAAATATCACGAATGTTTTTAAAACTGCTGAATTGACAGTTATTATTTTATTGTTACTTTTTTTGGATATTGAGTACCTAATTTTGTTAAATGTTAACTCATTCATTAATGAAATGTTGATCTAAAACTGTTATTGCAATAATATGATAGCTAATGTTTTTATTGAATACTTATACAAATATAATGATATGTATTTTGTATTTGCATAGCACCTGTAGAAAGAATAATACTATAATTTATGACTTAATTCTTAAGTTACCTATGAAGATATTATCTAGTAGAACCCAAATTTGACTGCTCTCCTATTTGACTTTAAACAAACTATAATCTGTTTAAGCTCCACTGCCTTTCTTTGAGGCTTCAGAAGGAAGTTCACCTGATGATGATGCCTATCTTCCCAGTGTTTCTGTATCGAAAAAATGTGTTTTGGTTAGTTAACAACATCATTGCAGCCTTTTATGATTGTGAATAGTCAAAAATTGTTATAAATAGATAAGGTATAAAATTTATAATTGGAGATTATTATTAAAGAATTATAGAAATAGTCATTTTTTATTAGCATATATTAGTATATTTGGAATAACAATGTGATAGTTTAAAAACATTGTTTTACTTCTAGACATTTTCTTAGGGAATACTGAGAAAATAGCTTCACTTGGAAGGAAAAACATAGTATATCAATGAGCATAAAATTATATTAATCTTATTGCCATAAAGGGTGAAGCATATTTGACATAGAGCTTAATTTAGGATCATCCATGAGATAGCATTTAATGGATATTAATTATCATTATATCCAGTTTAACATTGTACCAATTTAAATTGGAGTTTTAAGATAAAATTTGGAACCAGTTGAGATGGTTCAGTTATGGCTCAGTGTGAAGGTTGGGGATAAAGTAGCTGTCTCAAGGCCTTTTCTTTTTAAAGCATTTTGCTTCTACAGCTTTTGATAAAATTTAATTTTTATAGAATTATAAAATTTTGGATTTTTCCCCTTATTATTTTATTAAAAGTAAAGTATTTAAGTAACTTCATGTTAATGTGTTTTGGTTATCAGTTTTGAAAAGGATTCTTAAATATTAGATAAATTAAATAAAATAATGTGGTTAAAATTGTCTGATACTGTGCTTAGCACATAATTGGCCACAATCAGTAAGCTCTACTTTCCTTCTTTTCTTTCTACTTTATAAACTAGAATCTAGTTTTATTTTATTTATTTATTAAAAGGATTTGTTCGTAAAATTTGGATTTAATCAAAAGGCTGCACTCAGGGATCCAGAAGGCCACATGTGGCCCCAAGGCTGCAGGTTCCCCACCCCTGACAACCTCTTGGCCTGTGAATATTCTTGGTGATGGCAAATCTTTGCCCTTTGTAGAGTAGTGAAGGGTTGTTCATTTTATTTTTGAAAATAGTAGAAAGTCATTCTCTTTGCTCTCCTTGGTACAAAGGGGTAGGGTTGAGGCCAGACATTTTTCTCCTGTTTAAAAAAATGAACTGGAAGTTTCAATTTAAGTGATAGATTTTGTTATGTGTTTATAAATAGATTTTAAAGGAAATTTCAAAGGAGGATTTCAAAATGTTTTAGTTTCATGACAATTATTGGAAGAAGTATATACCCTCCAAAGGTGACTGCTTTAAAAGGCAATGATTATTTAGGTCTGATGCACCTAAATAGGTAGAAATGGGAACCTAGAAATTGGGAAGAGTGAAAAGATGCTTGAAGAGTGGATAGATGTTTTTGCATTGAAGTCTTCTGGGAAGCTGAGATAAAGTATGGTACCTGTTGTGGGGAACTACGGTTGGTGCATAGTGTTCTGTTTTGTTTTGGGTGTGTTTTGGCTTGAGATCATAAGTAGGAGAGCAGGGATTATGTAGGTTATATAATCTTATGTTTTTTGGAAAGAGAGAGGCATGGGATTTGCTGGAATGTGTGGGGTTAGGTATGGAAGGGACCTTTATTGATTCATTTTCAAGTGGAAGAATAAAGTTGTCATGACATGATAAACTACTCTGTAGCTCTAAACTGTACTTACTAGATTGGTTAAGCAAGAACTGGGAGAATCTGAAGATAGGCTTTGTTTTAAGGCCCAACTTATCAGGTAACTATCCTATCTTTGGGGAGCTAATACAACTTTATGGCAGACTTTACTGAAAACTATTATCTTTTTGAATAGTGTAGCTATAAAATGTGTGTCAGGTAGGAATTGCTTTGAACGGCAGGTGACAGCACTCAAAACAGTGGTTTAGACAAATTAAGATTTTATTTTTTTCACATAATAGCAAGCTGGAGGAACCATTACTAGGCTGATGTGGTGGCTTCAGGATGCCCTCAAGTACTCAGGCTTCTTATGCCTTTCTGGCCACCCCTCCCTGTGAGCTGATGACCTTGTATCACCCATGCTGGCTCAGCTCCCTCATTGTGTCTACGTATTGGCAAGAAGAGGGAAAAAGGGTGCAGACCAGCTGAGTTAGTCCCCTTGCGGAGCTTTCCCTAGAGGCCTAGCCAGAGCAGGGCCATGGGGTTATTTCCAGCAGCAAGTGTGTCTGAACAACAAGGGATTTTGACCTGAGCTCATTGCCACCCCCAAGAAAATCCTGTCCTAGATACTGGGTAGACAACTAACAGTTTCTGCAAGAAAAATTATGACTATTCGAGATTTTATTTGACATGTTCCTAAGTAATCACCTTTAAACCATCTTTCTTATTTGTGTTATAGCTAATTTATACACATTTACATTATTTTTTCTCATTCTCTAGAAACAGTTATCTATGTGAGCTATATGAAATGTAACTGTGACCCCAGGAAGTAAACAGAAAACTCCTCTGAGTCTTTGGAATTACAGTTTTGAAAACTATGATGTAAAATTCCTGTGTCGTCAGGGCCAGGGATTCAGAGTTTGTTGGCTTTAATTTATATATTATACTAGAGACTTTTTATCACCTTTTATCCCAGTAGATTAGCAGGGAGAAGGATGCCGTAGAAAGTATGCCAAAGAACTGAGAGCTGACAGAGGCAAGCATGGTGTAATAATGGATGTGTGTAGTCATGACTCAGAATCTTAAACATAATGTTTAAGGTAATCTGTTTAACAGGTAGCGATGTTTGCACATTGCTTTTGCTTTTTAGAATGATGATTATCGTAAAGAGTTATAATCAACTTTAATGCTTTTAATGGATAAACGTTTTGACCTGGAAAATCTGTCTATGTGTAACACCTCATTCCCTAATGACCCTGGTTAAATGGCATGCGGTTGCCACATATAATTTAGTATCCATCGTTACGTGAGAGTGTCTGTATTTAACGTGATCTACTTTTGTACTTTATTTAAACCAGTATTTGTGTTTAACTCTTTGCTTGTGTTATTCTTATAATAGCATCTGTTGTATTTTGCCGATTATTAGAATTGTTTGTATGTTGTTCCTGATAGATTTTTAAATTCTTTGAGACTTTGCTCACTCATTTACTCAGTCACTGTCCCTCACACTGGGTATATACGGTGTCAAACCCATAAGCAAAACAGGCATGTTTCCCGCCCTCATGAAGTTTAGAGGCTTTAGCAGACAGAGACAATAATCAGTTGTTAATTACACAAAAATATGATTACGAATAAGGATTAGTATAGAGGGGAAAATTATAGGGGATCAGCAAGGAGGTGGGAAAGAGCACGAGGGCATATGGAGGGGGCGGGAATGGTGCAGGCTGGGCTGAGAGGGAGGCCTGCTCTGTGCTCACCATCATTCAGGGCTCCTGGTGACCTTGATGAAGACTTTGGTTCTTATCCAGAAGAGCTACGGGAAAACATTGCAGGGTTTTAAGCAGAGGAATGATGTCATATTGGCGTTTTAAAAAATCTTGGGTATTTTCCTCCACACTGATACACACATAGTAAGTAGGTGCTTAAATTTAAATATTTGTGTAATTGAACTTAATTTTTAGTGTAAATTTTTCTCATTTACCTTAATATGTTTTAGGACCTTTAGTATTATCACTCTTTAACCTGGTGCTTCTGCATATGTTTTTTGTCATGCACTTACAGAAATTGATCGTGTTGATACTGCACTTGCAGTAGGTGAGGCTTGCTGCCAGAGGTGGCTTGTCCTGGGATCCAGCTGCCTGGGTCCTGCCCCCATCTCTAGAGCTCAGGGAGCACTGTCTTTGTACTCCTGTGACTCATTCTTAGCACAAAGCTGGGAAACTCTGATTTAACTAGCAGGGGCTTTAGTTTAAAACATTAAATTTGTAAGGGAAGGCTTTAAAGAACTCCGTATGTGTATTCTATATACCACCTGTATTTTTATTTATTATTTTACTTTTTTCCCTCTAGTCCTGTTTTAAATAAAACATACATATGTTAAAAACACACTGTATGTATTATATTCTGACTGTATTGTTACAGAATTTGGTTACCATAGGTATTCTGAGATTTTATGTATGTTTCGGTAATTACTTTCCAGATCCTAGTATTATGCATATTTACTTATTTTAAATGAATTTGCAGTGCCAAGAAACAGATTACTGATACTGTAGGAAGAAAAATTATGTTTTATTTTCTCTTTGATTTTTAAATTATTAGTAAACTGAAATTTAAAATTCAAAGCTTTTTCTAAATTAAATAAATATAGTAAACACAGCTAGTGCTTAACATACCTTTATGAAAATATGTGTGGTATATTTAACCGTGGTGTTTCAGTAAAAGTGCAGCATCTTGATAAGTTCCCTGTGTCTTTTACATTCCCCAGTGTGGCCAGACTCCACTGATGATAGCTGCTGAACAAGGCAATCTGGAAATAGTGAAAGAATTAATTAAGAATGGAGCTAACTGCAATCTGGAAGACTTGGTACATATTAAAATAATTTACTCATTTGTCTTCATTTTCTTTTCCTTAACTTTGCTGTTTCTTTGTTTTTAAGAAGTAATTCTGAAATAGTAGATTAAAAATTGCACTTTCAGATATATCTTAGTGTTGCCTAAGGGGCTACATCAGTTTTTTAAAAGAGTAATAATACAGGAAGTAAATTTTTCCTTTTGGTGAAGGATCTCAGCTTTTTATGTTTTTTGTGTACAGATGGCACTAGTGGAGTAGAGAGCACGTACGCATACAGTTATCTGCCTGCCTGGAATATATCCACGTATGAGTCATGTTAAGTAATGCCCCATAATGGTAACTTATAATAAATATCATTACATATGATAATGGCCAGAAAGATGTGGTCCCTTCTGATATCACTTCTGAGGGTATCATCATTTCAAGAGGTTATATTTCCTCTAATTTTCTCTGTTTTTCTTGGAATTGCTTTTGAGGATCACACAGCTGTATCTGTTTTGTTTTGTTTTTTTAATTCAATGATCATTTGAATTAAATTACAATTATGAATAAAAGTTAAAATAGAATACTTATATTCTTTATTAAAAAAATAAAGGAGAATAGTTCATTTTTTCTCACAGTTTGTAAACTTACCATGTGGGATCGCTCTAGTTTCTTAGCCTACGAAATATGCTCTAAAATTTGCTTACAGCTTCTTTGATTTCAATTTATAGTAATGGCTGCTAGCCACAGGATTAGCTTTGAGGTTTTGATATTCATCTTTTCTCCTTTTTACAAAACACAGTGTATGATTAGAAGTCCAGTGCAAAGACTGGACAATTGTGAAACCATTTCTACACCATTATTAGTAAAATAAGTAGACAGATAAATTCTTAAGAGACTTCAGTATTGTTTTAGAGTAGTTTAGAGTAGATCAAATCATGTCAATTTGGTATGATCATTTGGTATGTAAATTCAAATTTATTTTTCCTCACTTTGGAATATTATTTTTGGTTTTAAAATGGTAACATTTTTGTGTATGTATTCAAGGATAATTGGACAGCACTTATATCTGCATCAAAAGAAGGGCACTTACACATCGTGGAAGAACTGCTTAAATGTGGGGTTAACTTGGAGCACCGTGATATGGTATGTCTGTTTTTTACAGTATATTCTTAATTAAGTGAAATCTTATTAACAATAATAGATATGTGTGAAATCTTATATTTTTATGTGTGAGGTGATATCATAATAATGTATTTAGGATTTGGGGTTGGACATTGAAATGACCCTTCAGAATATTTTAGAACCCAGGTGTTATGATGTACTTTTTAAAGAATATTCTTAGTCATCATTTTCAGTTTATTTCAGAGTTTAAAATTCTGAAATAGTGTTAAAAACAACTCATTCCCCGTCAATTAATGAGTGTTTAGAACTTTGAGAAAATTGATTCCTTTTATACTCTGAGGGACATCATATAGTTTAAAAATACTTGTCAGTTTGAAGTTTAAGTTTTCAGAGTAATATTTACAAATTTATTTTACAATGTAATTCTGTTCAGATATGCTGTCTGTATATATTAGAAGCTTAACAAGATGTGATCCTTAATTATCACTTAGCTCTTATTTGACCTTGGCATCTGGTTAAAGCATAAAGGTGATGAAAGGGATTATTTCTGGCTTACTTTAAAATGTTCAACCTTTTCAAAAGTTAATTTTATCAGTAGAAGAAAGGAAAGAAATTATCTGCCTTGATATATAAAACAAATATTACTTAGCTGATGATGCTTTTTGAAGTACAGATGGTCTGAGTTTTTAAGAAACTGTAGCATTCCACCGTCTTGCACTTAATAGTATATTACAATTTACATGGTGGTTTTACCTCTATAATCTTATATTTGTTCTCAAAGTTTAGGGAAGTGGGTGGTATCCTTATTTTTGTAGGAAGATACAGAGAACCACTGGTATCCTATTTCCAAAAAGAAATTTAAGTACATTGCAATAAAAGTTTAGGGAGAGAAGATAATGATGTCAGTAACCTAGGCAAGGAGTAAAATGTGGTGTTCTGATCTTATTGGTACATAAGGTAGAAAGGAAATGCAAGAAGTTAGCTAGTTCTGAATATTTTATTAAATGTACCATACCAGTGTATCAGATGAATTAATAATATGAGGTACCTGTTCTATGCCTGGCCTCCTTAGGTGCTTTATAGCTTCTGTTTTATTTAATTGACTTCTCAGAACAATCCTATGGACTCAGGGTTAATTTTGTTCTTCTCAATGTATAGATGAGGAAATTGAGACTGGAAGAAGCGAATCTTTGTCCAAAGTCACACAGCTATTAAGCAGTCAGGCTGGGTTTTGAACCTAGGTCTGCCTACTGCAACAACTTTCTCCTCTGTCATTCTTCGATATGTGTTACCAAGGGAGTGAGGAACTATAAAGTATACGTTATGCATGTGTGAAAATCTGATAAGATTTGTGAAAAAATGATTTCTTAAACTCTTTTGACTCTCCCTATTTCTCCTTATTTCACCAAAGTAATGATCACAAAACCTTTACCATTTAAACGGTCTTTGTGTTGGCTTTAAAACACCAAAACTTGAGGAAACTGAGGACTGTGTCTCACTTAGTCCTGGGGAACCTAACCTCCAAGGGTTGGCTTGGTGGTTGTAGCCACCAAGTTGAGGGAAGGCAAAGTCTTTGGTACTTAGGAGAGTGACCACTGAGGTCCTCTGTGGTTCAGGAAGAATTTCGGGTATAATGTCAGGAACTCTAGTAAGAATTCTTCCTGGGAGGACCTTTAATGCACATCAATCTGAAGAAGGAGTTCATGAAAAATAAAGCAATTACTAGAGTTAATTGGTCTCAAGTTTTTCATTTTTGTGAATTTAGGATTAGTTTTCTTGAGATTAAAATTTTATCCTATGGATTCCTGCATAGGGGGACATTATTCAAATTAAAGTGAGGGCGTGATATTAAAAAAGTTCAGGGCAGATATTATACAGGTTAAATGTTGGTGTATGTAAGACTTGACTAAATGTCCAGCTTTATAATTTGACCTAAATGAATTATGTCAGTCTTTCCTTGTCTTTCATGACCTTGACGCTTTTGAAGAGTGTGCTTCTGGTATTTTTAGGATGTCCTTCAGTTTGGGTTTGTCTGATGTTTCTCATGATTAGATTGAGATTGTGCTTTATTAGGAAGGATACCACAGAGGTGATGTGCCTTTCTCAGTACACCAGATGCTGTCTGCCAGGTTTCTCGACTGTAAGGGTACTATTTTTCCCTTTGTAATTACTAAATATTTGGGGGAAGATACTTTGAGATGAAACAAATACACTTTTTCTAATTACACTTTCACTGATTCGTTTAATCATCCATCAGTGAATCTTACCTACAGCACTTATTACTGTGGTGTTATAATGTTGATTTTCTATTACCCTCATTTATTTTCTATTTATTAATTAGAATTCTTCTATAAGGAAGAGTAAATATATTTATTTATAAACATATGATGTTTATTGATATAAAATATACTTATATACATAAGTGTTATATAATATATTTATTATAAATATATATTTATATTTCATCATGGAAATAAACATTATACACACTATACACACACGTATGTGTCAGTCCATCGTAATGGACTGATGAGTATTTGTTTTATTCTTTGGGTTATAATCCAGTGCTATAATCCATACTATATTTATTTTGTTGTTCACGTCCAGTTTTGGCCATTGGGATCTCCTTCAGGCAGGCTTCTGTGTCCTTTCAAGATTATCTGTCCTTTTTTAAAAAAATCTTTTTTGAAATACTTTCTTATTTTCTGGCACCTCAAGAAACTTTGAGCTCATGCTCACTTTATATTTTTTGTGCCCTAGCACTGAAATCCACTAGTTTTCCAAGGAAGTCTGGCTCTTTCTATTGGAAAATGCTTAGAAACCAACGTCTAGGTGTCAGATGTACTTATTGCTAATGGGCTGTCACTGCTTCTAGTCCATCTTAATGGACAGAAGTTGGAAATACACGTGTATGTATTACCAACTCTGCATACACATACATCTATCTCTGTATCTATCTATCTGTATATATATATTTTAAAAATCAGTCCCTATTGATACCTCTATCTTTCCTCTCCATATTCTTCATGTTTTGGTTGATTTTTAGAAACATTTGTATACAGTAAAATTAACTCTGTGATGTACACTTGATGGGTTTTGACACATGTGCAGAGTCACGTGCCTACCACAGGCCCTCACTTTGGTGGTCCCTTAGGCTACTCCTTTACAATCAACCCTTTACCCACTTCCCAGCCCCTGCTGCCACCAGTCTGTTTTCCCTTTCTGCAGTTTTGCCTTTTCCAGCTTAGGGCAAGCATTTGAAACACGATCAGAAGGATTAAGTGATTTATAGTCTTCAGAACCAAATGTGGATTGGTCCAAATACTGATTTTAAAAAACCAAATAAAGCGTAATTCCTTGGTAAGATTTGATTACATTGGTCTCTTTTATTGAATTGCATTATAGCTAAAGAGAAAGTCACTCTTGTAGCTTAGTAAATAAAACGTTACCATGCCGTTAATTTTACATGATGGCCTCGCCCACCCCTGGAATCCTGATCACAGATCATTGCCTTAGCATTTCCCTCTTTTAGCAAGAGAGACTTTAATGACCTGGGATTAATGAGTGTGTTTAAATGCAGGAGTAGAGTAAGATTATTGGAATTCCTTTCTGGATAAAGTTTAGGCTCATACAAGGAAAAGAATATCTAGGGACATTAAAAGTTTTCTGAAGAAAAGTTTTTAGACAACCAAAATAAATCTTAGAAATTTGACAGAGTCCAACATGAATGTTCCCTATTTCAATTTTCATGATACAGTACAAACTGTGGAGTAATCATTTGTAGACTTAAGAGATTTGACTTACTTCATGTACTATTGTATATTTATATGGGGATTTCTGGAATTTAAAACTGCATAGTATTATCTTCATAATATAAACATTGCTTTATAAAGATATTCACAGAAAGAACATCATTAGTGGTGTTTTTATACTTAAAGATGATTTTTATCTCCCTTCCTCCTATTTCTTTTTCCTTCAGGGAGGATGGACTGCTCTCATGTGGGCATGTTATAAAGGCCGTACCGAAGTAGTAGAGTTGCTTCTTTCTCATGGTGCCAATCCAAGTGTTACTGGTCTGGTAAGTGTTAATGAGAAACTCATTGGTAATATAAATGGTAAGTGTTGTTAGGGAATATATAAGGCTGATTATACTTGACTTCAAAACAGATAGAAATTTTCTGAATCTTATTAAGCAATAATAATGTAGGATGTGCTTTCAAAACATAATGAGAATTTTTTTCTTTCTTCTTTTTTTTTTTTTTTGAGACAGAGTCTTGCTCTGTTGCCTTGGCTAGAGTGCTGTGGCGTCGGGCTAGCTCACAGCAACCTCAAACTCCTGGGCTCAAGCGATCCTCCTGCCTCAGCCTCCTAAGTAGCTGGGACTACAGGCATGCACCACTATGCTGGGCTAATTTTTTCTATATATTTTTAGTTGGCCAATTAATTTCTTTCTATTTTTAGTAGAAACAGGGTCTCGCTCTTGCTTAGGCTGGTCTTGAACTCCTGACCTTGAGCGATCCTCCCGCCTCGGCCTCCCAGAGTGTTAAGATTACAGGCGTGAGCCACTGTGTCTGGCCGAGAATTTTTTCCTAAGTTTATTCTCAATTTGTATCCAACAAAAGGCAGCTCTTAGAGTTTAAATACTAAGTATATAACATTTCAAAAAGATATTTTGAAATCCTTAGTCATCTTCCTGTTTTTTTGTAGTTGTGCATCCTTAAACTGAACTTTAAAGAAAAGGGACATTTACCAAATAACCGTACCATTTTTCTATATATTCTGTTATATATACACACAATCCTCTTATTTTACTTTCTTCTAATTAGTATTGCCTCTTGGCTAGATAATCACATTTTAGTGTATTGAATTTATAAATACGTTCATAATGTGTTTGTTTAAGGTTGAGTGCATCTTCGTTACCATTTATGTTTTATGAGTATTATGAGTGTTTTTAAAGTGGAGAATAGTTTGTAACTTGATTTTTAAAAATAAATATGACTTTGTTTTACTTCCTTTGATATTTACTTTACTTAGCAAATGTGTTTTGAATGTCCACCTAAAAAATTTTGTTTCTTTCCCTCCCTCACTCCCCTCTTTCCTTCTTACTCATCTCCCCACCTATCTCCCTGCCTACCTGCCTATCTATCCCAGCAGTACAGTGTCTACCCAATCATTTGGGCAGCAGGGAGAGGCCATGCAGATATAGTGCATCTTTTACTGCAAAATGGTGCTAAAGTCAACTGCTCTGATAAGGTAGGTCAGCACAGTCTTCTCTGGTTCCAGTCCATATTATGTCCACTCAGTGTGTCAAGTTACAAGCATTTTATGATTTTGCATATTAATATATTTTATGTAGATATGTATCTGATAGTTAGATCCCTTATGTGTATTATGTCGTAAGTGTCCTTCTGAT
This sequence comes from Lepilemur ruficaudatus, assembly GCA_963574885.1. Taxonomy (NCBI): domain Eukaryota; kingdom Metazoa; phylum Chordata; class Mammalia; order Primates; family Lepilemuridae; genus Lepilemur; species Lepilemur ruficaudatus. The sequence continues at coordinate 16,566 of CAUYRT010098447.1, forward strand.
GTTTTTCATGTCACATTCATCATTCTCAAGAAAACAAACAGGGCTAATGGAATCCCTGTCTTCATTGTTTGAAATTTTCTATTGGAACTCTTGTTCCTACCTTAAGTACAGTCTGCTTTCTCTGTATTGTTGCGAGAATGATCTTTCTAAAGTCAAGTTTGGTTATCTCTCTCTTGTGCTTAAAATCCTAAAGAATACAAAAGAACATCTCTGGTATGATGGATAAAGATGGGCCTTGCCTCCCTTTCCCTCCTTTCTCCTGCTACCTGTGCCCTCGCAGGCCAGCGCACCACGTGACTTGTAGCATCCGCGTGCACTTGCTCTCCCGCAGTGTGCCATGCCTCTCTTCCTCGTCTGCCTTAGTTGCTTTTCATCTGTCAGCCTCAGCTTATTTGCCATCACCTCTAGAAAGCTTCCTAGAATGTTGTTCTATTCTTTTTAAAAAAAATCTTTAACACGTACCTCAAATATTCAATAAGTACTTACCTAGTTATCTTATTCTTCCTTGTTTTTGGAGAGCTTTGATGGCTTTCACTGTTTCAGGATGAAGCCCAGGCTTCTCAGTTTGGCTTCAGCCAACCTTCCCAGGCTCTCTTCTTGCCATTCCTTTTCGTTTTTGTTTTTTGTTTGTTTTTTTGAGACAGAGTCTCACTCTGTTGCCCTGGCTAGAGTGCCATGGTGTCAGCCTAGCTCATAGCAACCTCAAGCTTCTGGGCTCAAGCAATCCTTCTGCCTCAGCCTTCCTAATAGCTGGGACTGTAGGCATGCGCTATCATGCCTGGCTAATTTTTTCTAGATATTTTTAGTTGTCCAGCTAATTTCTTTCTATTTTTTTAGTAGAGACGGGGTCTCACTTTTGCTCAGGCTGGTCTTGAACTCCTTAGCTCAAAGGATCCTCCCGCCTCGGCCTCCCAGAGTGCTAGGATTACAGGCGTGAGCCACCGCACCCGGCCCCATTCCTTTTCATATTTACTGTGCTTTTAGATACAACAGCTTGTCTAACGTTTGGTGAACTTAGTTGCTTTGTTTATTCTGTTCCCTCTGCTGGAAATGTTATCTCCTCTATCTAATGAACTCTGATTTATTTTTCAAGGCTCATTTGAGGTGTTACCTTCCTTGTTAAGTCTCCTTAACCTAGGTGCCCCTTCCTGTGTACTGTCAGTTCTGTCTGTGCATACTTTCATTTGTGTACATAATCTGTTGCCTTGTACTGATTGATTTCTGCGGATTTCTTACCTCTAGGGTGTAAGTTTAATAAAGATAAGGAATGTTCCTTTTTTTTTTCTTTTTGTACCTCCGTTAGCTGGTAAAAATTATTTCCATTAGCTGTCTTAGAACTTAACACATCATTGGGGTAATCATATTCATTTCAGATTAATAACTATGTAGCTAAATACAGAAAAATAGCTATTATTTAAAGATTTGTTTTTTGTAATTGGAATAGATTCTGTGCATAAATTTCTTTAAGTGAAACAGTATTGCTTAACCTTATGGGGGTGTTGGAAATCATCCTTATCTTGATCTGGATGGTGTTATACAGGTGTATACGAACGTAAAAAATCTTCAAAGTAGTACACTGAAAATTAGTGTACTTTTTGCACTTTATGCATGTTATGCCTTATTTAAAAATACTGCATAAAATAATAGCTTAATGATGAGTATAAGGAAGCTGTTGCAAATATAATATGGCGTTTAGGAATGTTGCATTTTGTACTGTTTGCTAATTCAAGTTGACTGAGGTTTGAGGTATGTCTAAAATGTCTGCAAGTTCTGTCAGTGTTTCTCATTTGACAATTTAATATCATGGAGAAACCTTTATTTTCTCTTTCTGGCCTATAAAAAAATATTTATGTGTAGCTTGGCATTCAAAGCTCTCCAGAATCAGGTATTATGCTACCTAACCTGACATTCTTTAGCTTTTTGAGAAAATATTTAGCACCCACTGTGTGCAGTGCCCTATACCTTTACTTAGCACAGGAGATTAAAAAAAAGAAGTGATCTCTGTTCAGAGAAGCAGGGATGCAAGTGGGACATATAAAATGCAAAGGCTGAGCGTCAAGGGACTTAGGAGTTTGAAGATGGGAAAATTCACTGGTGGCTGAGCAGTCAGTGAAGATTGGATAGAACTGAGACTTAGTCTAGACCTTGAAGAAAGGGTAGAGCTGATGTTAGTGAAGAGGAGGAGAGGAGACAAACTGGGCACAGGGGAAAATGAGAGCAAAAGCACCAGGGTGTCCTTTGTGTGGTGTGTTGAGCTGGCCTTGAGTGGATTGATGTGGATGGAGCTGGGCCGAGTGGTGAGGAGGGAGCTGAGAGGAGGAAGCCGGGTTGCAGGTGGAGCCACCTTCAGGTGGGCCTTGGACACTGAAGAGGTTGGTCCTCTGCACTGTAGACACAGAAAAGCACTGGGGGATGTGAGTAGTAGATTGGCACAAAGTGGTGGTTTAGAAAAATTAATGTTCGGTAGCACACTGGGGGATGAATTGAAGACTAAGAATATTTTTATTGCTGACAGAAATAGGGAGGTTTCTATGCGAACTAGTTTTTAGAGAAGGAAAATGAAGTTTGTTCAGATGTGTTGACTTTGAAGTGGTGGGGCACTTGTAGTTAGGTGTCCTGCGAGATGGTGGACGTGGAGGCTTGGGCTGCTGGTGATGCAGGGCTTACACAGGTGATTCTGAAATTTGTGAGTGTGGATTGGTAACTGAGATCAGTAGTATTGCAATGCCGTGAGCAAAGGGCTGATTATTAGGAGCGTCTGCAGAGGTAGGAGAATTTGGCTCAACGTTGAAGGTGATGAATGAATTGAAAGTCCAAGTTGGAAGGGACAGTCAGTTTAGTTCAGAATACTGCAGGGCTTTCAGGAAGAAAAGAAAGAACTGGGTAAAAGGTCTTTAGATCTGGGGTTTAGGTGACTATCAGTGACCTCAGGGATAGTGGTTTTTTAATATTTATAGCAGAAACTAGTTTTCAAGGGGGTTTTGGTAAGGAATTATAAATTAGTTTGAAAAATTTGAAAGAAAGAACAACTAGTATCTTAAGAGGGTAGCTTGCTGGAAAAGTTTGTTCGGATAGGAGAGACCTAAATTGAAAGGACCTAAATCAGAGACCTAACAGGAAGAGGGAATAAGAAGAAAAGACTGAAGATGTGGGAGGAGATCGAGTGAGGTCCTAGGTGAAATGGGAAGGAAGGATCACGAATATACATGAAGAGATTAGGTTTAGGAGGGAGAGAGGCCAGAATTTGAGAAAAAGAGAAGAGAGAGCCTTATTGAGGTAGTTCTGAGTGCTGACTCCAGAGCTGTTTTGAAGTAGACAGGAAGCAAGGTGAGGGATGGTCTTGCTGGATGTCAGAAATTCTTTTTCATGATGAAAGTGAGATTGTCTGAGGAACATAGGGGCGAGAACCAGCTGGCTAATGTGATGGGGTGGGGGAAAGAGTAGAAGTTACAGCATGTAATCTTGTATTGTTCAGTTTTACAAGAAGGGCAAAAATCAAATGTAATCAAATGCTCAAAGGATGAGAGCTTAATTATAATTAGTATATTTAAAAAAGGCTTTATAAAGGGTCGATGTCTATGTGTGTTACTTTTGAGGATGTCTAAGATCTTGATTTGTAAAGTTAGGGAAGGCATTTTAGCCAGAGAATATTATCCACAAAGGAGGAGGCTAGAAAAGGGAATTTAATTCTGGGAGAAGACTAAAGATGCAGGAGGGAAGTTGGGAATTTACTCCTGTACTCCTTATTCCAGCTCTCTAAGCCTCTTTTGAGGCAGTGGCCATAACAACTGTTTCCCTTTCATTATTACTTTCCTCCTTTTTGTTGGGCGCCTGCTCTCACGTGCTGTATTGGCAGCCATTCTGACTGTCATGAGGTCCCATCCATCAATGAAGAGTGCGCAGGGCTACAACCTTCAACAGCGTGGTTGCTGGGGTGTCTGACATAATTTGTAGTGTGGCACTGCTCAGTATAGTAGCCACTAGCCACGTATGGCTACTTAGACTCAAATTAATTAAAATGAAATAAGATAAAAATTCATTTCCTCAGTCACACTAGCCATATATCAAGTGCTTAATAGTCATATTTGACTAGTCACTTCTGTATCAGGCAGCACAGAATTATAGAGCATTTCTATCAACACAGAAAGTTCTATTGGACAGGGCTGCCACAGAGAATAGATGTTCATTAAATGTTAATTTCTATCTGTGGGCTCCCAGGTACTTAAAGATCACTGTGTTTATTGATATGTCTGTCAGTTGCCAGACACCCAAAGGTACAGCATTGCCTTTATGCGTGATTTATATTCTCTGATGCCTTTTGAATCATGTTGCAGGGAAAGGTGCTTTGAGTGCAGTTTCTAGGCTGAAGTTGTCACATACAGAGGCTGATTTTGGCTGGGGGTGGTGGTTAAGAGCACAGACTCTGAAGCCAGATGTGTTGGGTTCATGGGTCTTTCTTGTTCCACCACTTGATAGCTTTGTGACTTTAGCCTGTTGACTAATATCTCAGAATCTGTTTCCTCATCTGTGAAAATGTGGTATTACGAATTGCACTTACTCTTGTGGTAAGGATTATGTGTGTTAACCCATGTAAAGTAGTTAAGAACTAATTTAGTTTGTTTGGCACTTGGTTGTTACTATTTTCACCTATAGTCAGTCTGTTGGACATTAAATTCTATTTCATAAGATATGTGAATTGAATATTTGAGTCTGTATGACTTTATGATGGAAAAATTGTCACTCATAAAAGTTAAAAAGACACCTCATGCAGTGGTCAATCATCTGTCCAGGAAAAATAAATTGGGAGAAATAGGATTTATCTAGGATTAAAGTTATGATTAGTGTATGCAGTTATCTAAGAATACTCAAGAATATGATTTTTATTAAAATTCATGTTGAGAGCTACTTTCTTTAGTACACCTTGGTAATTTTAAATGTATTGTTTGTTTTAATAGTATGGAACCACCCCTTTGGTTTGGGCAGCAAGAAAGGGTCATTTGGAATGTGTGAAACATTTATTGGCCATGGGAGCTGATGTTGATCAAGAAGGAGCTGTAAGTATCTTATGTTTTAACTCCTGGTGGTACAGATATGTTTTTGATTTTAAGAGAAAGACTGTTTTTCCTTAGTGTTAATATACGTCTGGGAAAATTTTCCTGTAATTGTTGAATGATAGTGACTTAGAAAAACATGCACTTTTTTTCTTTTATCCTAAGTGTGTTGCATTATGAATATTATATACTATAAGTATATGCTTTTGAGGATCTATTGCTAATGCATATAAATTTTGTGAGGCTGAAAGTATTGTTAATGGAAAAAGACCCAAACTCTGTAAAATAATTCAAAGAGGCTTATTCTGAGCCAAATGTGTTTGACCATGGCCTAGAGAGCCACGCCCAAGAAGCCTTGAGCAAGTGATCTTGCTGTGGTTGGGTTTTATACATTTCAGGGAGGCAGGAATGACATGTAAAGTCATAAATCAATACATGGAAGTTGTACATTGGCTTGTCCCGAAAAGGTAGGACATCTCAAAGCAGGAGATTACAGGTTATAGGTGAGTTTAAAGATTCTTTGATTTGTAATTGGTTAAAGAAGTGAAGCTTTGTCTAAAGGCTTGGAATGTCTTAAGTTAAGGAAGCCTATTAATCAGAGACATACCATTGGACATATACCCAGACTCAAGTGATTTGTTAAGTAAATTGATGACTTACAGGTATGGTTTAAGCTTTGTCTTATATAGCTTTAGGCCTGTTAATGAGTTACAAAGGATATCTACAAGAGGGGAGGTGGACATGATGAGACATCTCTGACCTGCCTTCTCATGACCAGCAACTCAGCTTTAGGGT
>CAUYRT010098448.1:0-39151 GCA_963574885.1 Lepilemur ruficaudatus
ACTCTATGGACTACTTTGACAGAGTAGATTTTTAAATGTAACAAGATAAGTCAACTTGAGTGGTAATATATTTTGGGAAATCAGCTCACTATAAATTGTGACTGTAAACATTATACTGTAAACGCTTTGTAGTTTTCCCCCAATAAAAAAGAAAAAAAAAAAAAAGATTATCTTGCCATCTCTTATCAAAATGTTTTATGTATAATTTTCTTAACTGAAATAAATAGGTAAGGGGGATTTTTTTCTGTTTTATTAATATTTAGAAAAGATAACTGCTTAGGTAGTAAACTTTATCAGTAAGTTATTACAAAATAAAGTTTACGCATGATATTGCAATAAAGCATATCAGGGAGTTATTAGGAGTCTTCAAAGAGTTTAGAATCTCTGGTTTTGATAACTGCTGCAACATTGCAAAGCAAATAGCCTTTAATTCTAGAAATAGAATTGAATTTAATGATCCACACATTAATGCAAAAGAAAACTATTTTGGATGAACCAATTACTAAGCAAGAAGACAATTTTAAAATTAACTTTTCCTTGCAATTAAAAATACATGACAGAATACATATACAAGTGTTTTGAATTCTACACCAATCATAAAGCACAATATGATCCAGCAACAACCCCATTGTTGGGTATATATCCAAAGGATGAGAATTTAGTATATCAAAAAGATATCTGAACTCCTATGTTTAGCAGCACTATTGATAATAGCCAAGATATGGAATCAACCTAAGTGTTCACCAATATATGAATAGGTAAATCATGATGTATATACATGATGGAATATTATATAGCCACAAAAATAGTGAAATCCTGTCATTAGAAACAACATGAATGGAACTGGAGAATATTATATTAAGTAAATAAGCCAAGTACTTTTGTTTTCTTGTATGAATTCCCCCAAGTTACAGGAAATGTCAAAAGAAATACAAAAATACCATTAAATAAATTTACCTTTAAAATTAAATTTGGACTAATGTAAAATTGATTTATATGAAGAGATAACTCTTTTTAGAAAAATTTTCCCTTAAGAATCATCTACTTTATATGCATTATAACTTTTATTTTGAAATAATTAATAAGTAATTTATCCCAATATTGTCATGGCCTATAAAATATTCTTAACAGCTCCAGAAGCATTATATCATTAAAACGATACTTTTAAATTGAAAATTATCGAAAGTTGTTTGTTATCAATTTGCTGAGTGACTGACATCACTTTTAACTATGTCGATTAAAAATGAAGTTGTTAAAAGTACACATTTAATGATTTAATAAATAAATTTATAGAAAATGAACCAGAAAAATCTCATGATCAATCAAGATATTAACAAGTTATTACCGTATTATGTAAAATTATGACACCAAAATATTTTTTGCAAATTGCAAGTCCATTATCACTCATGTGTAACCCCTATTATGTTACATAAGTAACAAAATATTTTAAAGAAAGATGATTCATATTTCAGTACCGTTAACTGTAATCTTTCACCCTGTCTTTTGAATAAAGAGATGCATACTTTCATTTTGCACTGGGTTCTACAAAGTGTGTATCCATCTTGTATTACTCTCTTGTATGTTCAATTTTCTTAACTAAAATAAACTAGTAAAAAGGAAATTTTTATTTCTATTCATATTTATATCTACTATATTTTCTTCATCTGACCCTTCTCTCTCCTTTTCCAGTGCTCTGGTTCTCCTTACTGACGTAACTATTTTCACGCCTGCTCCCTGCTTATATTTGCCAGAGAGATAAGGAACCAAATATTTTTTTAGAGTTAAACCCTGACTGAGCTTAAGATCTCAGTTGTGGTTTTTTCAACTCACCAAATATTATCCACTTACATATGACTATTGGAAGTCAGATTATTAAAAGAAATTTTATTTCCCCTCCATGAGGTCTTACCTACCATTTTTGCCATATTTGATACAGCTGGCGAATGAGCAAAAGACACAATTTGTCACAGAATCCAAAAAACAAACCGGGCTCTTCTTTTAGCACCACCTGGGGCCTCTTAATGTATGAATCAGGAAAAGGAAATATGCAAATGTTGATATTCATTTGCATAGAGCTGATTCCACTGAATAGTTTTCTTAGGTTTCCTAATGTTTTCACGATTTTCTCAGTACACACTTATCAATCATTTTTCTTGTCAAGAAGAACCTCATTTTTTTTCTTCCATGTTAAGTGTTGCCTGAAGGTACTGCAATTTCTGAATCCTCTCAAGGTAAGAGTTTCCTTGGAAAAGTCTATAATTCTTGACAGAAAAGAAATCACTCTTAACTGAAAAAGCAAATAGCAGCGATCCCAGAGCATAATAAGCAACAGACTACCAGACTTCATTCTTTACTTTAATGAGACTCTTGATTACCATACGTAGAACATAAAAATGAAGCAGAAACATTACTGCACTGGTGATAAGCTGCAGCATTCTTCCCTCTGGGTATGGATACCACCCCGTCCATGGAGCCCAGCCTAGGTCCGTCAGTTATTATTATCTATGCCTGCCTTTAAGGACCGCTAAAATTTAAAGGCCCCCTTTCAAGCTAAACCTGTCTGCATTGTTTTTTTGTCAATATGTTGTTTTGGGGAGAGGATGAGCTAACGATTAACTAGGAAATTAAGCTTGGAATCTCTCAATCTGTTTCTCAAATGGCTAATGGTTCTCCTTATCATAAACCCCCAATAATTGGGAAACAAAGTGTATAGTAGTCTATAATAACATCGAGAAAAAGCCTCTTGTTCTCATACTCTTGTGTAAACTTAAAGAATTCCATTGAATTTATTCTTTTTCTTTTTCCTTTTGAATAACCTTTAAGAAAAAAATGTTATGGTATTAGATGATTGGGTTTTTTGAAATTAATATTATCCATATATAAAAATCACTCTGCCTACCATCTCATATGTATTTTTAAATATAATCAGGCTCACACAAGCTGTGTTTAATGCACAAATGCATCTATCTATAAAGTCTCTTTTATTTCCATTTTCTAACAATTTTATTTTCTTCTATTGAGTTTTGTTAACTACAGTTAAGATGGCTGCAAATAGGTGTCTCATTTGAGTGCAGAGATCCATGTAATTCACATCAAAACGTCAAATAAAAGAGGAGCATGTTAATACAGCCCTGACTTTATTTAAAAGCAAAATAAAACTATTTTCTGCAACTGCAACATTTTACAACCTATTCTGTATCTGTTTTGGACTGTGTGTCTCTCCCCAAAATTATACCATATGCTGAAATCTTGCCCGTCAATGTGATGTTACTAGGATATGGGGCCTTTGGAAAGTGATTAGGTCATGAGGGTGGGGCCCCTATAAATGAAATTAGTGCCCCCACAAGAAGAGACAGGAGAGCTTGCTTTCTCTCTGTCTTTCTCACACATGAGGATACAACAAGAACACTATCTGCAAACCAGGAAGTGGGACCTCAGCAGATACTGGATTGGCTCATTCCTTGATATTGGACTTCCTAGCCTCCATAACTGTGAGAAGTAAATGTTTGCTATTTAAGCCACCCAGTTTATGATATTTTTGTTACAATAGCCCAAACTGACTTAGCACCCTTACTGTAAGCAGGAAGGGATAGGGAAGTCATGCAGCTTCCTCAGTAAAGCCATTCTTTTCATACTTTAAGCTTCTGTGCACAACAATACTAAGGCTGGAATCATTTCATATTCTGTCCTCAAGCTTTTATAATGGGTTTCTTAGTCCACAGAAGATGCCTCATTCATGTATGAACACATATAGTTTACAGCAAACTATTTGCTAGATGTGGCTAAGCACTGGGAATGGAGTGGTGAGTAAAACAGGCATAGTCCCAGCTGTCATGGAACTTACAGTCTGGCAGGGGAGACTCACAGTAAATATATAAAGTAATACTAGAAACTCTGATGAATGTTATGGAAGTAAAGAACAAGTTGCCACATTAATATAACTACAAAGAGGTATTTTAAAAGGTGGAGGGAGGTTTCTCTGAAAAAGTTATATTGATGTTTAGAAGGAATAGGTTTCTTTTCCCATTTATATTCACCTCAATTTGGCAGTGATAAAGCCCAACGTGTACAAGAGCACACTCTTCTCAGTCAGAATGGGATGCTATTCCTGCCTTCCTCTTTACTTAGAACACACTGTCTTGTTTTCCATCTTTTGAAGTTCTTACTCTTGGCTTTCTCTGCTTCCAACACGTGCACCTATCAGCTTGTTTTATAACCAAATCGAGGAAGTTGGCAAAAATACATGCGATATTATTTCTATTTTTTCTTGATCTTGATGTAGTCAGTATAGTATCAGTACATTAATATGTACATCAGAAGGCACTGCAATATTGTATAAATTTGCCCCAATAATTGCCTTTAGCTTCCCAGCAACCCTAAAAGAGAAAGATAAAATTGACCAAAAATTAAGCAAAAAGCATACAAGCTAATGAAAGGTGTCACAGATTTTCTTAACACCAAGATCCAAGAATTATTTCTCCTATGGCTCTTCGGAAAAGTGAACACTTATGATGTAGTAGTAAATATATAAGCAGCAGTTATAGATGAGATTAAAAATAATAATGTGCTAATAGATGCTAATACTCTAAAAAGAAACTGACCTTTCCTCTTTCTCTGCTACTTTCTTATGTATATTTGAGATTACATCTCTTGTTCACGTTATGATTCTAAAAGCTTAGTCAACATGGAAGTGTTTTACTCTTGGTAATATATTCAGGAGTCATGGTCTTGGTAATATATTCAGGGAAACCTGCGTAATGCTGGTAACCTGAGAAGTTGTCTGCAATGGGTTTAATCTATAAGTAATACCCTCTCCGTGGAACTGCAGATACATTTTAGAGATTTCCATGAATATACATATTTAAGAGTCATTGTTACTAACTCCCAATACAAAATGCTTTGGTATAAGTACTCCCTTTAAACTTATTATCTTAATTTACAAAGTACATCATTCACCCAACTGAATTTCAATCTGTGTTGTGCATTTACCAATCTAAAGGAGAGTTATTCACCAATAAGAGGCTGGAAAGGCTCTGCAGTAGCCTAAAAAGCAAGTGGCTGCGTTGCAATAATTGTGACGGTGTTTCCAGACAGAATAAATCTGTTAAACATCTACAGTGCATTGATTTATTTATTCACCAGAGTTCATTTGTTTTTTCAAAAAAAATCTTATTAGAAGTTTTAACTAGTTTTGTAATTTAAAAAAATAGCTCCTAGGTGTTGAATCATGGCTTTCTTGATTTTATTGTAGTACTGATAATACATAGAAATAACATGTAAGGAATATACAGACATAAAATATAAGCACATAATGCAGGTAGAACCATGTCCTTAATTGATGCTAATTAACAGATACAGCTTTTTTTTTTTTTTTTTTTACTTAAATTAGCACCAGTGAGTAATAGAATACTATGCCTTTAGCAAATAGGGAGAGCTTGACTCCCTCCGTAATGATGACTTCAACACAGGTGAAATGACCAGAGAAATGTCTCTTTAAGATCTCTCCCACCACCTAAAATACTCACCCATACATCAACTCAGGCAGTTTCATGGGGAGAGGCACATTTTGAAAAAGGGTCACGGTTTCAGATTTTAAAGTCGGAAGGCTCGTCATGCCTCGCCTTTTCTTCTGTCCTCCCACCTTATTAATTCAAAATTTTTCACAAGGAGTGGCAGTAATTAGACTTGATCTGAACCTCCTCCATGGCTTGCTATCAAATTTCTTTCCTGTTTATGTTCGAGTTACTCAGAAGTTATCTGTGTGCTCTTTGGACATGTAAGACCTCTTTTTATAAACTCCCTCTGCACGAAGAATGTAATCTTAGCTGACTGGGTTCTGGATTATATCATTGTATTTCTCTATTTCAAATCTCAGAGTAAGGAGCAAAGGTAGTAATTCATCATTATTAGTCCCTTCCTCCCAAGTCAGGAAAAAAAAAAAGCACTTTTTGTTTAAAAGGCTTCATTGCCAAAAGTTGAATACATATTGCCTAATTAACTTTAGTTGAGTGAAACAGAAGTTTTATCTATGAATTATCTTCTTATGAAACCATTATGAGATTGTTTCTGATATGATAATTTTCACTTCCACTTCTTTTTGAAGTTTTATTTGGGTCATTAACTGGAGAATTATTAATTGAAAAATAGAGCAATTAGCTGTTATTGATTAACAATTATAAGAACATATAGGAAATTAATTGGCTACTGATTATTGTGTCTTGATAAAGTTGACAGGTTTGTAAATTATTTTACCTACCAAATAAAATTTTAGGCTTCTGAACAACTTACATTTCTTTTTAGATATTCTTAAACAATTTGTATTGAGTTGTCCCTGTGATTTTTTTATTATTTAAAAAATCATAAGAAAGAGAAGCATTAATTAAGAAAGGGAAAGTATAATTTTTTATCTATGTATATCTTATTTATGAATATAAAGCCTTATTGTATCACTGGAACTGAAAATTTATCAGTTGTGATTTGGAAATAGGAACTGTTATACCATGAACTCTCTAGTAATTTAAGGCATTTGGGGAGCATCTACCTAATTCAGTTATTTCCTATTACAGAGAAAAAAGCAAAAACAGAGGAGCAATTTTGCTCAGGATCACAAAACTAGTGACTGAAACAGCTTAAGAAAATTAGGTCTATGTCTAGTGTTCAATATCTTATTTACTAGGCTTTTAGAATTAGATATTGGTTTTATTATTGGAAATTTTCCCTCTGCTTAAAAAATCCTACTGGAGATTATTCAGAAGAATGTTAAGGTTTTTTGTTGCCTTTCTGGAAAAACTTATATATGTTGTATACATTGTCAAAGATAGTTTATATTTAAATAATTCATTAATGAATTTTAAAAATAAAAAACTTTTAAATTTGGAGACAGTAATAGCACATATTTTGAGACTCTGGGAGAACTCCAATTTTTAGCTAAAGTACTTCTGCAGTTATAGGCACCGCTGACACACTTCCTTGAGTTGCATAATTGGGTGCACCAAAGTTCAACTTTACAAGCTTAATTTTAAAAAGTAACCGTTACATAAAATAATACTTATCCTTACCTAGCCTTCTTTTTGTAGCGCTTATTGGTTCTTCATAGCTTGATCATTGTTAGGTTTGCCTGGCTCAATTCTAATCTATTTCTTATTCCTTGAATAGATCAACTCTAATTTCCTTGTGTTTTGGTTTAAATTTGAAATGCCATGTTTTCCTCCTGATTTTAAGGGAGCTGAATATGAATATACATATATTTTTTTTTTCAGGAAAGTATTTCCAGTTCTCCTTACAAATACCAAGTGGTATTGAATTTCACAGAAACTCAAATAAATCATTATGAGATTAAAAAGAAGAGGTTACATCAGATCAATAAGACTTGTGCCTAGCAGCAAATACAATACCACTTGTTGACAGTCATTTTCATTTCCTTGGAAAGGACTTTGTTTTGTGCCACAACTATGTTTTTGAACCTGAAAATGAAATTACCAGCAAGCACCACACTTTTTCATTTCTTAAAATAAGTTCCTGCTTAGTTGCTAAACTAATCTCACTTGCTTGTTTATCTCGGAATTGCAGATGGTACATTATAGAACCTTTCCAAATGCCTGCCAACACACACACTATTAAAACTGTGTATTTTTTTCAGAATCATTTAGGGGACAATTTTGTGGAGAGTATTTAAGTAGAGTACTTAAAATCTTTGGAAGAAATGAGAAAAGAAACTTTATTTCCCAAAGATGTCTTTTTGAAATAAATACATGGTGTGTGCCCTTCTCAAGAGGAAATATTATAAAAAATATTTTAATGATTAATGTCTTTGATATATATTCATTTACTATAAACATTATTTACATGGTGACAATGCACATAATTTCCAAAAGTTCCCCTTTTCATAGCCTATTCACACAAAATTTGCAATACTTCTCATCATTTTTTAAGTATATAAAGAAAAAATAATTTAGATACCCTCACGTTTATTAAAATTAGACAGATTCATCTACAAGTCATTGAGGATGTATTAGTTCATTTACATTCATGGTTTTTGTAGCAGCTGATGAGTTAATAAATGCCAAAGAGTTTTGGACAGTGTCCCAACTAAGACACCTCAAGAACGACACTGAAATGATAGTTCTCTGAGGAGACCAATGAGTAGATAAGATGAAGAAAGTTTGTAATAACCACTTTGACCTAGGCTTACACATGTTTTACTAATGCTGTTTGCAGTATTTGTGTTAGTTTAATAACATTGTATAATAAACATGATTTTAGGTCTTCACAAAAAAATAGTAGGAAGATATGAAAGCTCAGCAATGTGAAGAAATTTGCTGAAATGTACAAAGCTCTTTAGAGGAAAATCTGGAATATCCATTTTCTAATTCCAAGTCTAGTATTCCTTTCTTCACATCATTCTGCCCCCGGAGTGTATTGCATGACAATGAAAAGAAATAGAGAAACAGCCTTTTTCCCTCCTTGAATCATTACTGCTAGTCCCTTGGAAAGATCAACTGAAAGTTTTACTTGAGATAAAATTTGCCTTAATTGTTTAGTTTAGTAATATCAAATTATGAAACTATAATTTTGAGTAAGAAGACACAATTATTGACAGGGTTTCAAAAGATGTTAGGTTCAAATGTCAATTTAAAAAACAATCCACTAAGAATTACTTAATAGATAAAAAAAAAATCGAAATGAGACTAAATTTAGCTGAGATCAGATTTCATTGACTTCTGTACCTTCATTTCCCTCTCCTAGCATATTGTCACTTTGTGTGTGTGTGTGTGTGTGTGTGTGTGTGTGTTTGTACCTGTGCATGCACATGCATGTTTTAATGAGTGAAAATCCTGTTGGTTTTATTTCTATCTGTTTCGATGGAACACTACACAGGGTGAACACCTCAAAAGTTTTGTAGCCAAAGTAACCCATTCTTGTTCTAATTCAAATAAAAAAAAATTAAACTAGAAAATTTCTTAAGAATTAATACGATGGTATATTATTTCACTTTTACCAAACCGAAGGAATAAATCAATTATCTTTATATTATATACTGAATCCTTCACTTGAACATTGACTATTCTGAAAGGTATAATTCTCATTAACTTTCCTAGTAAACAGGTTGTTCATAAGCGAGTATAGATTGAATGAGGACTAGAATGACAAACTCTCCTAATTAAAAACTTTCTTATTTATAAATTTTATAAATTGTGATTTCTCTGGTGTTCTTTTCTAAAATCAACCTTTCACCTCCGGTTATGATTTTTTTGTGCCTCTTGAGTAGTAGTTGTTCATAAAAAGATTATTTAAGTAAATTGCTTAATGCACAGTTTTGAGTGTTAAAGCTGCAAGAAGAAAAGATAGTGTGAAGTTGTGTTGACAAACTTGGCAGGGTCGTGGTTTTGGGGAATCGTTTTACTTTGAAATTTAGTCAAACCAATCACCTAGTTTTTCCTAGTAAATGGTGTCAAACCAATGACGGATATATCTGGGTTTGTGCTGAGATTGCTTCTTTGTAAGTGAACTACATTTTATCACTTTAGTCAAGAATTAAAGTTGGAACAATACCAAAATGTTTGGGTTGCCAAGTTGGCGCTACATGTTATGTTTTCAATACTGATTCTTTTCTACAAACACTAAACTTCATTTAAAGGACAGAAAAGAATTAGTGTTACAGAGAAGCATTTGAAGACTTTAAAAAATTGGGATGGTTGACTTTTTTTTTTTGGTTTTGACTTATTGGAAACATAATATTAAAATAGAGAGGCCATGTACCAATATCCTCGAGGGTCATTTCCTTTAGCAATTTAATTAATGGTTGTTTTCCATTAGGCTGCTCCATTACAGTATGAATTATGTGAATTTTTGATTCTCACACCAGCTTGAGTATCTAGTAGGCTCCCCAGCACATAGTGGGCACTCAATAAATATATCAAATTATTAAAAAGTCAAGATATTTTATTTTGTCCATACTGTTTGTCAGTGATAGCAGACTGCATTTATTAACTCAATTGACTTGGTTAAATACATCTGCTATTGGATGTAAGAATAGAGAGAGAGAAAAAAAAGAGAAAAGATTAAAGAAGTTAAAAATACAACAATCCAAACTTATTTTATAGTAACAACCTCAAATATTTGCTTTACTGAGGAATACTATCATATTCATGAAAGGCATCAAATTAGCTTAAATACTAACATATTTCAAAAAATAATAAGGACATTTATTACATTTATTATTTCACATAACAAGAAGTCCAAAAAGATGGCAGTAACATGATTGGTGTGGGGCCTAAATGATGTCATTGGGAAACCAGGTTTTTCCATCTTTCTTCTCTACCACTTTCTGCATTCACTCACTCATCCATTTATTCATTTGTTCATCCATTTATTCAATTATGAGTACCTAGGAGGGCCAGGTAACATTACAGACACTTGGGATAGAGTAATTAACAAAACAGACAAAAAACCCACCCTGCTTTCTTTAAAGCTTGCATTCTAGCAAGGGGAAAAAATCATGTAGGCTTTCTCCTTTAGGACCGTAACCTCATAACATTTTCATAAAGTGTAAATTACTTTGCTGTCTGATAGGATCTTAACCAAATATAAATTCAAAATGAATCATTTAATACACTTGTCATCAAGCTGGGAGATGTCAATATAGAAATGAAAGAAGATAAAGTAAACTCTATAGTATAATGGGGAAAAGGGACGGACATTTAAGTACTTATAACATCAGAGGCTGTGTAGCAACATGGTTATGAAAACAGATTCTGGAGGTCAGACTGCCTATGTTCTGATTCCAACTAGGCCACTCACTGTCTGTGCCCTGAACAAGTTATTTAAGTTCCTTGTAGCATAGTTTCATCATCTGTAAACCAGGTAACAAAGACAATACCTATTACACAGTGTTATATGTATCAAATAAATTAGCAATTAAATATATTACTAAGTGCCAGGTAACATTCATATAATAAATATTATCATTATCAGATGAACCCAGTGAATTGTCAGCCATGGATAGTGTATCTGTGTAGCTAATAACTTAATGAATCAAAAACTTTTTTGAAACCTCTATTGCTCTAACAGTATTTTTCATTGAAATTACTTTATGTGACATATATGTAGATATATATATTGCCCAACACCTACATATATTGCTTTGAGTTATGTGTTGGTAATGTATCTTATACTTGCTTATAATGCATACATAAATATTTAAATCAAATTATATAATTTTGCGTAGATATATTATCAAAGAAAGAAGTTTATTTCTGGTATTAAGTAATAACTAATAATTTCCTATAAAACCCTTTATAAGCAAAAAGGAATTATATATGTGAGTTTTGACATGAGAATTATTAGTTGATCTTATAAAATGTCTTCATAATTACCTGTGAACTAAAATAATAAACAGTTCATATTATGCATATTTTAAAAATCTCATACAATGTCACTATATACTCACTTTGAATTTAAGAGAAGTAGTTCGTTTTTCTGCGTGGCAGCTATAACAAATGCAAGTCATAGGAAAAGGAAAAAAATGCTAGTTGTTATTGATATCTGTCAATCTTTATACTTGTTTTCAAAACTCTCATTTGATAAGAAAAATAAAGATTCTAAGAGGTCAAAAATTGAGTTAATTCCAGGAACTAAATTTGGGAGATGTGGTACCAGATTTTTACTGCACTGATACTGACAAATATTTTCGTAAGAGTCTTTAAGGACAACATTCTGGTATCTCTGAGCTCACAGATGATGGTGGAATGAGGAATCTAAACAAGTAGCATGTAGGACACTCTCAGCAATTCAGGTTGAGAACAACAACAAAAGATTCCCAAACTAAATCTTTGTCTTTTACATATGAGTTATAATTTCGCAGCAATGGCAGTATCCTGGTGGAAAGGATATGACATATTGTTTTTAATTAGGTAATCCCCAGGAGGGGCCAGGGCAATGAAAAGGCATTGAAGAAGTAGTCTGGGAATGTGGGTTTGAATCATAGCTGCTCTTCTAGCTTCGTTTTGGCCCTTCTGTGTTTTTAAAGTAAGGTAAGTTTTTATCATTGAAGGATAGTGGGAATTGATCCTACTATCCTCAAGATACTCTGATACTTGAAATGTAAATGTTAAAACTAGATAATATGCTTTCAAGTGTCAGCTCAGGAGATCCTCTTTAACTCTACACTAACCTTACCTGACATTTTCCTACTCCCTCTCTCTTGCGTGCCCACAATACATGGCTGCCTTGAATTTTTTTCTTTTCATTATCCTTATTGCATCCTAATTACAATGCCTTGCCTTTCCAGCATGTAGGGCCTGTGACAGAGGACCTAAAGAGTAAAGATGAAAATCATGGCTCCCCTCAGCTGTCTCCTACACCAGTGGTCCCCAACCTTTTTGGCACCAAGGTCCGGGTTTATGGAAGACAATTTTTCCCAGAAGGGGGGATGGGAGGATAATGGGGGGTTCGGGAAGATTCAAGCACATTACATTTATTGTGCAGTCAAACCTCTCTGCTAATGATAATCTGTATGTGCAGCTGCTCCCCAGTGCTGGCATCACCACCTCAGCTCCACCTCAGATCACCAGGCATTAGATTCTCATAAGTAGCGTGCAACCTAGATCCCTTGCATGCGCAGTTTACAGTAGGGTGCACGCTTCTGTGACAATCTAATGCCATCGCTGATCTGACAAGAGGCGGAGCTCAGACAGTGATGCCAGCAATGAGAGGAGGCTGTAAACACATGTGAAGCTCATTCACTCACTGCTCATCTCCTGCTGTGCAGCCTGGTTCTTAACAGGCCACAAACCAGTATCGCTCCACCGCCTGGAGGTTGGGGACCAAAGTCCTACACAGTGTCTGGGGTAAAACATAGATCTCCTCAATACACTCTCACTCTATTCATCTAACCTAAATCCTTGCAAAGTAATGTCTAAGAGAAATTGAAATTAAGTGATACTCTAAAACTTGGTCATTCTTCCAGTGATATTCATGCTTCAAAAAAGACAACTTTAAAGGTAGCCTGCATGTTTTCTAAAATATTTTTTATTACTTACAAAAGAAATATTTCATAACTCTCAAAAAACCATGCACTTGGGAGAAAAGAGGAAGAGGTATTAAAGGATGCCTCTACCAAACTTAGTCAGGGGCCAAGAGAAACACGAAACAGAAATCAAAGTTGGCATCAGAAAGGCAAGTACGAACTATACGTCTTGGGGAAACAATATATGAGATGTTCTCTGCCGTTGCAGCCTCACATTCATGGAGTAAAGCAGATAGAATATCAGGCAAAGCAGGGATTCAGGACCAAACCAAGATGTCTCCTTAGACTAAATGGGCTACAGAAACTACATTTTAAATCCCAGACCCTCCGAGTCATGGGATGGAGAACTGTCAATTTCGTTTGCCAGTAGGTGGAGGCAGCAAGAAAGGAGTGGAATTGCCCAGTTTCTATTATTGAAGAGAGATGAGGCTGGTACCGTGGCTGAAAAAAAAAATGTATATATTCTGTTATAGAAACATTCTTTTAGATAGATATTAAGTCCTAGAATATGATTAGGAAAGTAAAATAACTCAAGTATATCTTGGTTCAATAGGTTTTGTTGGCTTACCAATAAATCTAATTGCTATATTTAGCAATATTACTATGAGAAAATGTATTGAAATAAAGTTTGAAAACAGCTTTTTTCATAATCCACATATGTTGTAGCAGTCTCTGTAGGATGAATAATTCCTATATTTCAAGTATTAAATCATGTCTTTACCCTAGCACAAATATGTACACATCACTAAGAATATAATAAATGGAGCTTTTTGGTTTTCAGAAAATTAAAATTAAAATACCACCATGGATGCAGAGCTGGAGTTGGCAATCCAGCCAAATACTACTGGAAAACAACTTTTGTATCAGGTGGTTAAGACTATCAGCCTCCGGAAAGTGTGGTACTTTGGCCTCCAATATGTGGATAATAAAGGATTTCCCACCTGGCTGAAACTTGATAAAATGGTGTCTGCCCAGGAGGTCAGGAAGGAGAATCCCCTTCAGGTTCAATTTGCGGGCCAAGTTCTACCCTGAAGACGTATCTGAGGAGCTGATCACCCGGAAACTTTTCTTCCTCCCAGTTAAGGAGGGAATCCTTAGCGATGAGACTTACTGCCCGCCTGAGACTGCAGTGTTCCTGGAGTCCTGCGCTGTGCAGGCCAAGTTTGGGGACTGTAACATAGAAATGCACAAGGTTGGGACCTCAGCTCTGAGCAGCCGATCTCTCAAAGAGTTATGGACCAGCACAAACTTACCAGGGAGCAAGGAGAGAACTGGATCCAAGTGTGGCACACGGAACACCACGGGATGCTCAAAGATAACGCTATGATGGAGTATCGCAAGATTGCTTAGGATCTGGAAATGTGTGGAATCAACTATTTCCAGATAAAAAGTAAGAAAGGAACAGATCTCTGGCTTAGAGTTGATGCCCTTGGACTAAATATTAATGAGAAATATAATTAATAAGTTGACCCCAAAGATTGGCTTCCCTTGAAGTGAAATCAGGAACATCTCTTTCAATGACAAAAAGTTTGTTATTAAGCCCACTGACAAGAAGCCACCTCTTTGTGTTCTATGTCCCCCTCCTGAGAATTATCAAACGGATCCTGCAACTCTGCATGGGGAACCACTAGCTGTCCGTGCGGGGCGGGGAGCCTGGCACCATCGAGGTGCAGCAGGCGAAGGCCCAGGCCCGAGAGAAGCACCAGAAGCAGCTGGAGCAGCAACAGTTGGAAACTGAGGAGAAAAGGAAAGAAACTGTCGGGAGAGAGAAAGAACAGATGATGCATGAGAAGGAGGAGCTGATGCTCAGGATACAGGACCCACGAAGAGAAAACCAAGAAGGCGGAGAAAGAATTCTCAGAGCAGATTCAGAGAGCCCTGCTGCTGGAGGAGCAGAGAAAACGGGCCCAGGAGGAGGCTGACTGCGTGGCTGCGCTGTGGGCCAGGAAGAGCTGGAGAGACAGGCAGTGGATCAGATAAAGAGCCAGGAGCAGCTGGCTGAGGAGCTTACAGAGGACACCAACAAGGTCGCCCTCCTGGAGGAAGCCAGGAGGCACAAGGAGGATGAGGTTGAAGAGTGGCAGCACAGGGCCAAAGTAGCCCAGGACGACTGGGTGAAAACTGAGGAGGAGCTGCACCTCCTGAAGACAGCACCACCACCTCTGCCAGCCCCTATTTACTAGCTGGTCAGTTACTACATCCAGGAGAGCCCACAGCTCCAGCGTGGAGCTGTCTAGCGAGGGCATCCTGGATAACTGCAACCAGGAGAAATGCACCCCTGAAGCCGAGAAGAACGAGCGTGTATAGCAGTAGCTGCTGACACTGAGCTGTTGCAGGCCAAACAGGAGAATTAGAGGACCCGCAATGACATCCTCCACAATGACAGCATGAGGCAAGGCCAAGACAAGTACAAGACTCTGTGGCAGACGGGGCAGGGCAACACCAAGCAGTGGATGGATGAGTTTGAGGCCAGGTACCGAGGGCAGAGGGGCACCACGCAGCACGGGGCTTGGAGGGCCACCGCCAGCCTTGCCACGCTTGTATCTTTAGTACTCCAAATCTGGGAACCCCCTTATGCCATCCCAGTTCCTTTAAAAGGAGAACATTTATCCTGGCAGAAATATTCTGGGCTGGGAACCAGTGGAAGCCTCCCTGGTTTATTTTCTCTCAGTGCCAAACAGGCCTGATTTTATGATTATTATTGAATCATTTCATGTACTGTGCTTAGAATAGGACTGATTGGATTAAGGATAGGTGCTCGTAAAGTATGAGTAACAAACTTCACACTGGCTTATGTGATACAAGATTCAGTATCATCTGAAATCATCTGAAAACGCCATCATAGCAAAAAAAAAAAAAATTAGGGAAGTGGCAGAGAATACTGGCAGTGTTGCTATTTAATATAGACTGGTCAGTGAAAAATGACAAAATACATACTAAGCCTCATACTTGGGACTGGTATGATTATGCTGTTGCTCTTGGGCAAGTCAAGTTAACTCGGTATTTCGTTGGAGTGAGAGGTTTCCCTCCAGTATATTTTATTTACGTTTAGACTCTGTTTTATTCAGTATTTAATTTATTCCCAAGCAATGATTTGGCTTAGATTATTCAGCCTAAACAGCACAAGATTGTGAATTTATTTTTCTTCAGTCTATTTTCCTTTAAGGGTAACTGTGAGCAGAGCTGCTGTAAAACACCAGATGGAAAGGAAATAGTTCAACACCATCTTTTCTTCATCTGCACTGCTGTGGCACTCAGCTTCTCATTGCATACAGGAACTTGCAAATTCCATGCTTCAGATGTGGTCACATGTATCCTCTGCTAACTAGTACAGATTTGCCTTCAAATGAACCGCAGGAATGCTTATTTCTTAATAATCAACAGCAGCTTCTCTTGTAATGTGTTTTCATGTTTTTACGTATAGACTAGCAATATTGGTCCCAAATTCTAGCCCTAATTTGCAGGGAGTTTTTCAGTTACCAATATTAATCTTTTCTTACCTTTTTCAAAGGCTATGGGGAAAAAATCTTCCAGTGTCTTGTGAAAAGTGTGATTTTCTCAGGATTTATTCACATTGAAAATACTTTTAATTACTTGGCCCAACTTCCTCATTATGAAGCTTGTCATTTTATGACACCACCTAAAATGATAATCCTTCTAGTAAATTGTTACTGAAGGGTCTTCTCTAACTAAGCTAAGCTTAGAGTCAAACTTAAGGCAAACTCTGGGAAAGAAGCCACGTCCAATCTATGACAGAAGGTGCTAAAAGCCTCCTGTTAATATTGCTTCCAAAAAATAAAACTTCCTCTATGCTTAAAAAATATATACTAATGAGCAAAAAATATATACTGTAGAGCACTGTAATTAATAGTTAAGATTCATGTAATTCTCAATGATTTTGAGCCTATGACTTTAAAGTTGTAAGACCTGTGATATTAACCACACCCTGGAGGAGGAAAGAGAATGCAAGTTTGGTAAGGGCAGGGGTTTTGTCTAAGCTGTTCACCTTAAATAGCATCTGATACTCAAGATGTGCTCAATAAATCTTTGATTAATAAATGAAAAATAGTACTTGTCCATGTTAAATAAATCTATGTAGATGTCAAGGTCATATCATTGTAAGTTAAAGGATTATCTCTTCTATGGAAAGAAATGTCTATCAAAGAAACTAAATAACTTAAAAATCATAACTTGAAAATGCTAGTGCTACATGGCAATATCATCATCAAGTGTTTGTGAAATAAGGTATAAGTCTAAGAGATAAGTTTCAGATCCTAAACAGGAGGGATTATTTAAATCCATATACATATTTAAAAATTAGTTATATTACTATACTGTGGCAATTTCTTCATTTACTTAAAAATCATCCCCACATGTGTGAGCTTGCATGCTTTTCACATAGAAAGTGGATTAGGTTTTTTATTTTTTCAAGCATCCTAATTTTGGGGGTTTATCTTAGATAACAATTGAAAAAAATTGTGAACAGGTTTTTAAATGCCAGATCAAGTTGAGCTCTATCAAAATTTCCCCCTCTCTCCTTGGAAAAAAAAAATCTGTTTTTATTTATAGTGCTATACCAGATTGGCTATAAAAAAGAGATTTTCCTTTTGGAGAAAGCGGAAGAATGGTTGCAAACATCCTGCATCTGGTACTGGTGATTTTGGGAACACATGGAACTGGTGTCCAATTACCTTTCTTTCACATCTTAGAGTTATCACGTGACCTATTCTTCTGTACTGTCAAACACATGGAGAAAAGGACTCTCTTCCTTAATGTCCAAAGTTTCTGGCCTGAAGTGTCCTCTCATAATTGGAATGTAATAAATGCCAGCTCCTTTCTATATTATATGTAGTACAGCATAAAATGTTTAAGAACTATATTACTAAAGAGATTGAGAGAACACTAAATGTACAGAAAAATTTAAGTTAATGTAATGATTCTTCACACCACTATACCACTGGAGGTTTCTCAAACACATATTTCTCAAACAAACATAAGGAGAACCACTGAATGGATTAATACTAAGTAAAATTCCACCTAAAAATGGATTGAAGGGGTCTGTTGACTCATATATTTTTTGTCT
Source organism: Lepilemur ruficaudatus (assembly GCA_963574885.1). Taxonomy (NCBI): domain Eukaryota; kingdom Metazoa; phylum Chordata; class Mammalia; order Primates; family Lepilemuridae; genus Lepilemur; species Lepilemur ruficaudatus. Next base: position 18,111 of record CAUYRT010098448.1, read on the forward strand.
GAACTTTAAATTAAGAATTTTTAATGTTCGTTAGTAAAATGACAAGGTGAGATTATGAGTACCATCTTAGCATGTAAACAATTGTTTAAGCATTGTTCTTTCTCAATGTGTTTTGCAAAGCTAGCAATTGAATATATATTAAGAATTAGACTTTATGTAAATGTGTATTAAATTCTTTGCTATTTACATATTGCTTATAAATTCTATGTACCATCTTAAGTATAGGTACTTTACAAAGATAACTTAATACTTATTTTTATATGGATTTATTAAATGAGATCTGTTGGCATTGTTTGTCATATTTTTATGATGACATGTTATTTAATTGTGTTAAAACTGTACTAAAATTATAAAGGCAGTTTAAATCATAAAACAGCACTTTATGTGACTCGAGCATTACAAAAAAAATTCATGTAACCAAAAACATTTGTACCCTCATAATACTTTGAAATAAAAAAACCCCAGCACTTCAAAAATACACCTTTATACATAAATAAGACATACATGTAATTTTCATAGTATGTACTTATTTTATGAAAGTGTTTTAGCTTATTTTGTCTTCATGAGATAAAATAGTTTCAATTAAATAATAAAGCACACCAAAGAGCTTTCACAATGTAATTTATGCTATTGTTAATTCCATGGGGGAAATATCTATTACAGAAACTGCACACAATTCTACTCAGAACTTTTAGTGATCAAGTAGTAGGCTCACCATCAGGTGTGTATTGATGTAAAAACATACCTTAGAAAGACTAATGGCTAACAAACATACGAAAAAAATGCTCAACATCTCTAATCATCAGGGAAATACAAATCAAAACTACAATGAAATATCATTTAACTCCAGTGAGAATGGCTTTTATCAGAAAATCTCAAAACAATAAATGTTGTTGTGGATGCAGAGATGTAAGAACACTCATACACTGCTGGTGGGACTGCAGACTAGTACAACTTCTGCGGAAAATAATGTGGAGATACCTCAAAGAGCTACAAGTAGAACTACCATTGGATCCAGCAATCCCATTACTGCGCATCTACCCAAAAGAACAAAAGACATTTTATAAAAAAGACATCTGCACTAGAATGTTTATAGCAGCACAATTCACAATTGCAAAGATATGAAAACAACCCAAGTGCCCATCAATACACAAGGGGATTAATAAAATGTGGTATACATATACCATGGAGTTCTACTCAGCCACAAAAAACAATGGTGATCCAATGGAGCACCTCTTGTATTATTCTGGACAGAGCTGGAGCCCATTTTACTAAGTGAAGTATCCCATGAATGGTTTTTCCATTCCTGTTTTTCAAGCACCACATGTATTCGCCATCAAACTGGTATTAACTGGTCAACACTTAAATGAACATATAATAATAATATTCAGATGGACAGGTGGGAGGGGGGAGAAGGGGATGGGTATATACACACCTAATGGGTACAGTGCTCACCATCTGGGGGATGGACACGCTTGAAGCTCTGACTTGGGTGGGGTAAAGGCAATATATGTAAGCTAAACATTTGTACCCCTGAAATATGCTGAAATTTTAAAAAAAGTCTTTCTATGGCCATAAAGAAAAGTAATGAGTAAAAAGGTATCTTATGGTCATATTATCATATTTTATAACAAAGTCAACAGGCCCTCAACAGCTATTTTAACAGAAGCTAAACCAGGTAAAACATCCTTAGCCTGAAAATGACCTCAGTCAAAATCTTCTTTATTTGCTCTGCAAAACTCCTCATGTTCCAATATCACTAACAAATAAGTTGTTTACAAGTGTCTTAAAATCCAGTTAAGTTTTTAATAGAGTAGTCTCACAAAATTAAAGAAAATCCATGTAAGTTAACAAAAAGTACATAACAACTACACTGTGAAATTTTACAAATAATGAATCAGTTATGAAAAGATTTTTTTGTTATTGATCATCCATTGTTCATTTGTAACTTAACTATATAGCAACATGATATTAATATTGTATATATCTATTGAACAGCCAAATGAAGAGAAAGCTTCCATATAATTATTCATTAATTTATTCAACAATATATAAACTGCATATTCCATATCCAACTCTTAAAACTTTTCAGAAAAATGAAAGCCACTTTTGATAAATGTTCACTTTAGCAACTAAATAAGACAAATATTCATGAAAGGAATGCTACACATAGAAAAGGTCAATTTGATCTTCAAGACCCTCTATCTTTGATTGAGGTACTTTTATTCTCCTAGCACTTGCCACTTTAGAATCATGTCAGGTAGGTTGGCTTCCAGTGTCTGCACTTCATATGAACATCTGCACCACAGCAGAGCATGATTTTTCTATGTGTTTGGTATTGATATCAGTATCTTACCTTCTGTTTTGCTTTTTCAAGATGAGCCTCCTGTGCCTTAGACACTCTCTCGGTTAGAATTTCCAGGCCTCATACCAATCATCGAAAAAAATGCATGGGATGCTCCAAAGTTTTACAAAACTGCTGAAACTCTCTTTAATGTAAGTTAAAGCCAGCATTTTTTTTTTTGAGAAAGCAGCTGTTTCCTGATGTTGTTATGCAGTTACACAAGAATATAATCAGCATTTTTAATGTGAATCTAAATTTCAGTCCCATTCCAAGTACTGATAGATCCATCGTAAATATGAAGTGAAAATGAAAACTGCTTTACATATCTTTATGCACAGTATGCAAACTAGGTGCTCATGTTTTGGACACACAGTCCATATTTTCAGACCTTTCTATAACTAAAAGATCTGAAAGGACTCTAGTGGCAGAGTGCTTAGTTATTTCATATGGTGCTGACAACGGTCCATACAGTGGAATAAGTCCTTAGTGTAGTTTAGTAGACTCCTGCTTGTCATTAATGATACAGTATTCATAGAAACAATAAGTGCTTGAGGTGATGGATACTCCAATTACTCTGATTTGATTATTACACATTGTATGCTTGTATCAAAATACCTTAATACCTTATAAATGTATGCAATTATTACATACCCATAATTAAAAATAAAAATTTACTAAAAAAAGAAAAGTCAAGATTTAATTTCTCCATATATTGAAATATAGGCCTTAAAAATACTAATTTAAAAGTACTCAGAAATTCCATGAAAGTTTAAAAATTCTCCTAAGTGTTCTCCAGTGTTCATTATCAAAGTCATTGGGCTCAGTTACTACAAAATTTTAGTCATAATAGTTCCTGTCTAGTTAAAATATGATAAACTTGCAGTAACTGATATTGTCAGACCAAGAAAATGGTATCAAGTAAGATCCATAAGGCCATAACTTTAACATTTAAATTTTAACTCATGGACCTGATGTGATTATAATACTTATTTCATCAACTGAATTAGACTTACTCTAAGATTTCAGCATTGAAGATAATAAATTTGTACAGATGCATAATTTATATCATATATTTACCTAAAAGCATTTATTGTAAATATACATACATCTACTTTTATTATTTGTCTTGTATTTGTATAGTCTTTGTATTCAATGCAGAATTTAGTCAATCGATAGACTCTCACAACCTCAGTAAACAAAAAGTTCTAAAGTTCAAAAATCAGGATAACAAAATGAAGATCTCAAAGGTTGAGACTACTTCTACTATTTTGACTGAAAAGATAATGGGTTCAGTTTTCAGGTAAATAAAGCAGCTTAATCCCTTATGCTTAAGGATTGCCAATTATCGATGTCTCATCCTTGGATATTGATAGTATACATAATGTTTATAACAGAGAATAATAGGGTCATATATAGATGAAAGGTTAGGAATGGACTTATCTTTCTGCCAGAGACAGGAGACAGTCAACTCTCCAACACACCAAATTGGCAATAAAATTGTTAGTAAAATAAAGCACTGAGCTCTGGTGGGTGGGTCAGGCTTTCAGAAGGGATGCCTCCTATATGTAGTTACGATGGGTTAGAAGGCAAGTCAAGCATCCAAGGAGCAAAGGAAAGATTCCTATTATTCTCAAAGGGAAGAGATCAAATAAGCAAGAAATGTAGTTTTGCCAAAGTGAGAAATACGAAGGACAGTCCTGGGAGACTTAGAGCTGCCAAAATGAAATTACTTAAAAATGTCATATCCTGAATCAGAAAAAAAATAAAATACCAAGCTAGACTAAGTGAAAACTTTCTTCCTAAATAGGAACTTGAAACCTTTTCTTAAGCACTCTATCATGCAATCATATTTGGAAGTTATTTTAGCTATTCTGAGCTCAATATTATAGACTCCCAAGAATGAAGCTTTGCTACTTAAGAATCCAAAGAAAAGTTTCCTTTTCTGAAAGTTCCTACCATTCTTCTCAAAGTTATTTTGAAAACATTATTATTATATGAAAGGTACTTGGTCCTAATTATATAGACTTCACACAATAATCACTAAAAATATTATATAACACTATGCTACAAGTATGCTATGATAAAGCTTAATAAATAAAGAATATATTGTCATTTAATTTTAATAATTATAAACAAAATAGAAATATATAAATATATTTTATGGCACCAAACATACAATGCTCTGGCCTCTGAACTATCATGAATTTCAAATTATTTGAAGATTTATAAGGATTTGGATACAGTGTATTTCAAGTAGAGAAAATATCAGCTAGATATTTTGCGTACTACCAATCGCACATACTTATTTTGCTTGAGGAAGTTGTTTGGTATATTTACTGTATATGTTTTCCTTATAAAGCCAAATGATGCTAGGGTCAAGATATTAGAAACAGGTGGGCACCGTGGGTCACGTCTGTAATCCTAGCACTCTGGGAGGCTGAGGCAGGAAGATCACTAGAGGTCAGGAATTCGAGACCAGCCTGAGCAAGAGTGAGACCCTATCTCTACTAAAACTAGGAAAATTGGCTGGGCGTGGTGGCCTGCATCTATAGTCTCAGCTACTCAGAAGGCTGAGGCAGGAGAACCTCTTGAGCCCAAGAGTTTGAGGTTACCATAAGCTAGGCTGACACCATGGCACTCTAGCCCAAATGACAAAGCAAGCCTGTCTCAGAAAAAAAAAAAAGGCATTAGAAAAAATTAATTGATCACACAGATTCTTCAAGAAGAGAGTATAAGAAAGAGGAGGAAGATAAAAGAGGATGATTAGTGGGAAATAGAGAAAGAAAGAGAACAAGAGAAAAAAAGAAAAAAATATTTTTTCCAAGACAGGAATATCTCAATTTAAAGCAAAAAGTCTATTGTTTTTATTTTAAAGTTTTAATTTTTACTAATACTCATAATGAAAAGAATTAATACAAAGAATTCTCTAACATATTTTCTAAAAGGACAAAACCCAAACTAAGTTACCAAAAAGAAAGTCACCCTGATTCTTGTATACAAATACAATTCCATTTGTTTTTGGTTGAGTTGAAAAGTTGGGTTTCTCTGAGTTAATACAATTGGATTAAATCAAAACTGCCACATGATTCAGAAACAAAAAAATGTGACTAAACTTACTTGAACATGTTTTCTCCAGAAACTCTGACTCTGTTTTACACAGGAAATAAGTTTTCATGTCTCTGAGCAAGATTTAAATTGATTAGCAGACCTTTTAGTTAGAAAGAAATTCAGAAGCCTAGAACTATTCAAGTGAGAAGTGACTATGATAATTTACTGACTACTTTAGCACAAGTCATAAAATATTTCATTCTCAGAGATCTTTTTCATATGACAACATTGCCAATGGCAGGCAAAGCACAGTAAACAGATATATTTTTCAAAGACACTGTGTCTCATTCTTTAATGGAAAGAAAATTATATAATAACAATTGAAAATCATTTAACCTAGAAAATTACGTCAAAACAATGACATTCTTATATATTTTGACGTAATTTAAGATAGTAAGACACACTAAATCAGAGGCCTTTAGAATTTAAACTGGCATTATCAGCTTTAAAAGACAACAACCACCTGATCTACAGCAACATCAATATGATAGGTAATTCAGTTATCATATTTTTGATCCACAGGGATGACATTTTAAAATATCAAAACATATATACAAAATCCTATACAAAAGTCTAATGGAATCTGAAATGCATTGAATTAACAAGTTGTATGCAAGTACTGGTAATAAGTTTAGTGAAGCAGGAAAAGGGGCTTTTTTTCCCAGAGAAAATGGACATTACTATCTAAATAACAAAGTATAGACCAAGACTTCAAAAAGAAATATGCCTGCTGAGGAAATTCTTTGTTTATCTCTACTATTGAAAAAATTAACTTTTCCATATCAGTTAGATAAACCATTTATCAACTTATAGGCTTCATACATGGGAATAATTCTTCATTTCTTTCTTATAAAAATAAAAGACAAATATTGCATGGTTTCACCGCATATGGGAGCTAAAAAAGTTGATCTAATAAAAGTAGAGAGTGGAATGACAGATACTAGAGGCTAGAAAGAAAGGGTACATGAGGGGGGAGGAAAAGAGGTAAGTTAATGAGTACAAAGGTATGCTTAGATAAAAGGTATAAGTTGACAGCAGAGTAGGGTGACTATAGTGAACAACAATGTATTGTATATTTAGAATTAGTTAGAAGAGAGAATTTGAATTGTTCCAACACATAGAAATGATAAATATTCAAAATGATGGACACCTCAAATACCCCAGCTTTATCATTATGCATTCTATGCATATAACAGAATATCACATGCACTTCATAAATATGTAAAATATTATGTATCAATAAAAAAGAAAAAAACGAACTAATTGAAATAGTTTTCATGAGGAAATTATCACTATGTTCAATTAGATATTATTATGATTTTGAAGGATGTCTTCTTTTTCATCTCCAAAGTTATTGCTGGTCATCCTTTCCCTCTCAAATGATATAGAAATGAATTAAATGAACTCAGCTAGTCTGGTTCTATATTTTTATTTAGCCACATACATGTATGTGTGTGTGTGTGCATGTCTGGTCCAAAGGGGAAGAGATGACAATAACATTGCTAAAATCACTCACAGGATAATGTTTATCATATATTTTTAAAAGGCAGACAAAATTTTTAATTAATTGATAAATATGTCAGATATTCTAAGAGATGGGATGGGGTGATCCAGGATTCCAATTAGAGGAGATAGTTTTAGGCAAACAATAGAATAGCTGTTTATATTTTGAGGTAGGAGGTTGGCCATATATACAAGTAGAAAGAAAGGTAGGTTGAAGAGTTGTTGGAGCAGGTGAAAATTCTCTTTAATTGCTTGTATTTCCTCAATGAATTAACAGGGAAAATAATCAGTTTAGAGAAAGGAGTGGAGAAGTTGTTTTATAGGTTTGAGGATGGTGAGAAAGTATGGAATTTTCATCTTGTGAAGAGAGAAAGTGAGTTGTCCAGGGAAGTGAAAGAGGGGATCCTGAATCTACTGGAGATCCTGGGTCAAGAATCTAAAATGAGGCTGGGCGTGGTGGCTCACGCCTGTAATCCTAGCACTCTGGGAGGCCGAGGCGGGCAGATTGCTCAAGGTCAGGAGTTCGAAACCAGCCTGAGCAAGAGCGAGACCCCGTCTCTACTAAAAATAGAGAGAAATTAATTGGCCAACTAAATATATATATAGACAAAAATCAGCCGGGCATGGTGGTGCATGCCTGTAATCCCAGCTACTCGGGAGGCTGAGGCAGAAGGATCACTTGAGCCCAGGAGTCGGAGGTTGCTGTGAGCCAGGCTGACGCCATGGCACTCTAGTCCAGGCAACACAGTGAGACTCTGTCTCAAAAAAAAAAAAAAAAAAAAAAAGAATCTAAAATGAATCAAGCCATTCTGGTTGTGTGTTTCTCTCCAACAATGCAGGTGAAGAATTTAATCAGAATTGTATGTTTGTTACAAAAAAAAGCAGGGCAGATGAAGAAAAACATGGTAAAAGAGATAGAAGGTGTATTTCAGAGGGTAATTATTATGTTGGACCAGGGAATTTCAGTCAGGTAGGGAGAGAAGTGAAGATAGCAGGGCAATGCCCACAAATGGGAAATCCGAAAGAGTTGAATTGGACACTGAATAGGGTCAACAGCACAGATGGGAAATGATGGCTACAGGAGGAATGCTTGATTTTGAGATTATGGGAATGACTATAGGATGAGGAGACAGGAGGTCAAAATAATTGGAGTCAAAGAGTTTAAAGCCATGATGTTATAATGTTGAAAGTGTCACATTTGTGGATATCACAATCACAGAGATTAAAGACAAAGACACAAATGCTCCTGGTGAAGCTGCCTAGGAATGCAGATCTCTGTGTGCTATGGATGTCCCTCCCTTGTGTGGCCTCTACACAGCCACTGGGAGACTGAACTGGAGCCTGAAGCAGAGTTTTTCATGTTCCTGTAAGACATTCCCCAGTTTCCCATTAAAAAAAAAAAGTCAGTATTTATGGCTTCATTGCCACAATCTTCCTAGTTATCTGTCAGGTCAAATCCCATCAGAGTCCTATATTCCTGTTACCTCAATCCCCACCAGAAGAAGCTTAACTCCCAGATTATCTCCCACACACAGGCTTTCATCTTTGTATGCACATTGGCTAAATTTGTCTAATCTGTCACCTCTCTTTACCCCCAGATCTTCCATAGCACCTCTAGAACTCATGCCACCTCACAACAAAATCCTCCGGAGTTATCACCTTCTTCTCCAAATGTTACAGAACTAAAATTGCTGTTTCTCTTAAGAATATTGCTTCCACTTATACCCTCTTGAATGGAGGAATTTTCATCTCCCAAGACCTTCCTCCTTGAGCTTAAAATGCTTTAGACGTCCTCTTCCTTCTCATGGAGATCCAGACCATTAATTCTCCACCTTCCTCAATTCATTTTAGTTTTATGTAGCTTAAACCATTAGATTCAACCATCTACCAACAGTCCTTGTTTTTGTCATCCATAGACCTCTCTGTCATTCCCTTTTGTGTCCTAAAATATTATCAACTGGAGCTTGGAGATTATTTCTTTTCTTCTAACACTACATCTGTCATAATTCTTGGATTTCAATCCATATTAACTCAAGAAGAGAAGGAAGAACCAATATATCTATAACCATAGAAAGCACTGGAAAAGTAATCACAAATTGACTCCCAAAAGATACTAGGTTCTGATGGATTTACATAGATTTTTATTAAAAATTAAAATAAATAATTTCCAAGTTATTTAAATTGTTTGAGAGCTTAAACAAATATAGGAATCCCTCCAACTTATTCTACAAGGTAGCATATTCTTACTACTCAAACTGGATATATTAGCCTAACAAAGGAAAACTATTGTTTAATCTAAATTATGAGCATACGTACAAAATTCTAAACAAAATGCTGGCAAATAAAATTCAAAAATATTTTAAAAATCTATTATGAGACATGTGAAAGTGGTTAGATATTAAGAATTATATAATTGCCATTAATTATATTAATGACTAAAAAGTAAAACAATAGATCATGTGACTTTGATGCTGAAAAATCATTTGACAACATTCAAAACCCATTCTAGATTTTAAAATTGTTCAGCAAGCTTGGAAAAGAAAGACTTGACTTGATAAAGAGCATCCACCAGAAACCTTCAATGGACATCATACTTAATGGTGACATATTAGAAGCATTACCACTAAGGTGAGCAATGAGATAAGGATTCCCACTACTACCAACTTACCAGAGCAACAGGCTAGAAGAACAAATAGGAGTGGCAGACGGTAGAAAGGCAGACACAAAATTGTCATTATTTAAAGATAGAGTCTGCTTAGATAACATAAACTAATGAAAAAATTATCGTGGTTATTGAAGCTAGAATATCCAGTAAGTGGCAGAGTTGTAAGGCCAATATAAAAAAAAAGTAATATTCTTATGAGATGAATAAAATGTAATATAGAATAAAAGATTTAATTCACGACAGTAATATGTATCTACTTACCTATCATCTATCTATTCTGTACACATACACACACAAACATACACACACAAAATAACTAGAAATCGTCTCACAGAAATTTCAAGCCCTATATGGAAACCTTGGGAGTGGCTATTCTAGAACAGACAAGCTCTTAAGGAGAGATCCTTGGGGTAGGAGAACATCCTTGATATTTCCACTTTGAAACTTCTTATTCTAGTATTGGTTTCTACCTGATCTTAGGTAATAAATTATAGTGGTGAATCATGTAGATTCTTGGAACAGACAAACTGGGTTCAAATCTTGACTGTATAGCTGACTAAGTATGTTTGTTGATTTCACTCTTCTGAATTTCAATTTCTTATTCATAGCAAATAGGGGCTAATAATAATATCTTTATTGGACTGCTGTTAGAATTAAATAGAATATGCCATGTAAGTTTCTTAGTACAATGCTTGACATAACCCACCACCATATTTCTAGTCTACAGTCTGTTCCCCATGCAGAATGATCCTAAGAAAATGTTAATCAGATGATGATAGTCTCTGGCTCAGAATCCTGAAATGACTTCCCATTACTCACACAGCAAAAGCAAAGTCCTCACAATGGCCTAAACAGCCGTTTTATATTTGGTCCACAGTTTCCTCTGTATTCCTACTCCACCACTCCTCTCTCAAGTCCCTTGCATAGCTTTTTTCTTCCACCCAAGCACTCCACCAGGCTAGGCTTGCTACCTTACCTCCTTTATCTCTTTGCTTAAATGTCATCTTTTTGTAGAAAATTTACCTGAACACCCTAAAATTGGGGGGAAAAGAACACCCCTACCCTGAGCACTGCCTATTCCCATTTTTCCCTAAAATTATTGTTTCATTATCACTATGTAATAGGCATTATATTTTACTTAAATATCTATTATTGTCTTCCCTAGTAAAGGGTAATTTGCACAGAGATTTTTGTCTGTTTTCTTCTCTTCCCCCCCGCCCCGGTACCCAGAACAGTGCCTGGCACACAGTATATATTCAATACATATATGCTACATGACTTCATTATTTTTCCAACATTACCACTATAAAATGGACCTATTGAATTTTTTCCATGTGTTGGAATGCTGCCTTCTAAATACTAAAGATCTTCACCATGTTTCGTCTGCATTTTTCTTACGGTGTTTTTATCATTTTGCTTTCCTTAATTCCTGATACAGGAAAGCCACCTTCCAGATGTGATGGTCCTAAATTATTTCGATCTACAATTTTGTTAGTATCCCAGGTAGATTTTCCCTCAACATTTCTTGACACCCATTTCTTATAAGATCTTATACCTCAACAAGTTACAAATATTTTTTAAAGAAATAATGCCTACATTTTGAGTCTTCTTTCCATGAGTTACTTTGAGAATAAAATGCCAAGACTGAAAGAGCAGCCTCAGTACCTACACTAAGCAAGTGGGTCAGTCTCAGCTCAGTGATTAATTTGGCTTGGTTGAGAGTTTCTCTTTATCACTGCAAATATGAATCAGATTCTCAGCATCTATCATCAGTCAAGTCTCAGGGGCACAGCTATGATTTGGAGAAGCTCATAGGAAGTTATGTAGGCCTGGCTCCAGCAGAGCAGCCACTGCAGTGTGTAAACAGTGTGAAAAATGAATAAAAGTTATAAAGAACTTTTTCAAAATTTTGACCAGTCTGTCAACTTTTGAGGGGATTAACAAGCTCCAGGAAAAATTGGCTTTTATGTTAAAGGTCATTAGCCCTTAACAGATAATATTTCCAGAGGAAGCATGAACTAAAGAGTTTGCACAGAGATCAGAGGATTTTAAACATTACATACGTATGAACGTTCACACCAGAAGCTGAGCCAATAAATCAGCTTCCTTAACTCTTGCTGGTACAGATTAAATCCTAAAGCCAAAAGCCTACCAGTGGCATGAGGTAATCCAAGGCATTTGTTTAGAGTGATGAGTACATGGTGATTTATAAAGGGCAAAGACCATGATGTCATATATAAATACAACTTAGATAACAAAATCCTTCCCAGATATTAATTTAATTATATTCTGATGGAGTACACATATTGGTTTGTTTAAAGTTGTTATAAAACTTTGTCTAATTCTTATTCACATTTAATTAGATTTTTATGCTCATTTTCTATTTCTATTTCATACCCATTATTTGTATTAAGCATGTTGGAAAACCAGTATTAACTCTGGTTCTACTGATGTTCACCATCAATACTTAATAGTAGATTCATTTAAAAGGTTTCTATAAGGATATTACTATCCATTAACAGCGCTATTTTAATTTGAATGTAGGCAATATCACCAAAATATTTTGAATTTCTTAGAGTTAGATGATTATAAATCTATACTTGCAGGATTTTAGAAATGGTTATATATCAGTACTCCCAACACCCAAGGTTTGTTCTAACCCCTGAGTCATAAACTTCATGACCTCAAACCACTCTCTGGATTCCATCTTACGCAAATAGAATCAGAGTGGGAATATAAGGAGACTCTTAACCTGACATTAAATGTGTGACATGGCTTCTGGAGATTTGAAAAATAAATGCATACCACAGAAAGTGCACATTTGATTTTATGTATAATGTGATTGCAGGTGGATATTGATGCTGGAATCCAAATTTTGTTGAATCAGAGCATTTCAGAAAATATTTTGGGGAGAACCGTGTTTAGTAGAACATCTTTTAACACAGCAATAGTAGGAATCTCAATTTAATAAGATTCTAGGCTGGTGTGGTTGAAGCGTGGAGACAGAGAGGAGAAGGCAGAAGGTAAGGACCATCCTCCCCCCTCACTCATTCATATGCAACTGTGCTGCCCTTGGTGTTCTCCCGCTGCGCCTTTGGACTTACTTGAAGATATGCTCAGAAGGGAGCTATTAACCATTTTTCAAATTGTTTATTACTTTATTTATTTGTTTTCTATTATTTATTACCTAGGGGTTAGAACAAGTGAAAATGGAAGTTTAATGCCCTATTTAAGCTTTGAGGACACAGAGCCAGTGAAGTCCGGGTTATTTCCCTAAGATCACGTAGCTAATTTTTGGACTAGAATCAAGTCCAGAAGTCCAATGCTTTTTTTTTTTTCCATATCAAACCCCAAAAAAGTATTTCTTGAAGCAAAGGCAGAGCAATCTCACTAGCGATTAAAAAAAACATTTAAAAAATCTTACCTTTAAATACTTCTCAAAACAAAATGTTACTACTTAAAACCTGTCAATAAATACAAGTGGTTATCGCACAAGAAAACCTTAGTACACTTCCCCAGATGCAGCCAAATTGTTTCCAACCAAACTTTCTGTGATGTTTCTGCTCTATCCAAGATAGTGGCCACTAGCCATATGTGACTATTGAACACTTCAAATGTCACTAATGTGACTGAGGAATGAAATGTTTAATTTTGGCTAATTTTAGTTGATTGACATGTAAGTGGTCACATGTGACCAGTGGCCACCACATCAGACAGCTTAGACTTAGTTCTTTCCTTCCTCCCTACTTTCATCTCTCACCTTTGCTTTATGGCTCGACCACACTGCATTCCAGTTTTGTGAATCCAGCTGCCCTCTCCCAATTATTAGTTCTTTTGTTAATGTGACTCCCCAATTTGTCATTTCCCTTTCCCTTGCCAGTTTCTATTCACTTCTCATGTTTTGATCAGACAATGCTTTCCTTGAGAAGGTTTCCTAGTCTTCCACCCCTTTGTGGACAGCATCTATCAAAAGTGCAAAGAAGAAATGCCGACCTTCCATACTTCTCAAGTAGCCAGATGACTTTTCTCCGGGTACAAGACCATAAACTGTAACTCAGAGGCTTGGGGATTACTGATCTTTATTGCGCTTAGAACCAAAAGGTTTTATATTTTTTTTAAAAGTTATAAGGCTAAATTATACTGAAAGTTTGCTCCTTAAATCTACATACAAATAGTTTTGAAGAACTATTTATCACTGCTTTCCTAAAACTTTGCTTAATTTTAAGGGATTAATAATCCAAAGGGTCTATAAAAATTTGTTTATGATAGGTTATTCTCTTAGCTCTAAAGGGCATAGAAGCTCAAGCAAAACCTTACGTGCTAATACTTTATTAGGAAGCTCTCTCCGAGGGAAGTCAGAAAGAGGTGAGAAGGGAGAGAGGGGGAGCAAAAACATGGAGGTGCATTTCCAACCTACTTATACTTTGTCCCAAGCAAATATTGGTCATCTTCAAGAGGCAGCATGACCTAATGCATCTTAGTATATCTTTGGGGAAGAAAAGAAGAATGTCTCCCATTTCCATTGTCACAGGTTTGCTTCATAGGCCATGAACGTGCCCTCTTCGCCCCTCCAACGCCAAACACACACCTCAGGTTGCACACAGATGCCCTATGTCCTCTCAAGTATCAGGAACAAGGAGGAAGGCAGGTTGTGCTACGTGGACGTGAAGAAAGGTGCAGTCATGTCGGCCCATGCACAATCAGTAATTGTGGTATCTGGAATGAGATAAGTGTTCACGGGCTCCAGAAAGTGACCCTGCAAAGAGGTTCTTAGCACAAAAAGGCATCTGGTACAGTTTTCAAGTACCATCCACTTCATTCTGTCCTTTCTGGTCTAGCACTCAGGGCGGTCTGCATATATCTTCTAATTTGAGCTCTAGTTTGGTGATGGGAAAATTATGGAAAATGATTGTGAATGGGCATGAACACTGATATTTTTAGATACTGCACACCCTGGAATAGTTTGAGTAGGAATAGTGGTTTGGCTTGCTTATTAACTATAACATTAATAAATTATGGTGGTATGCATACCAGCTTTATTTTTGCAGAGTTTGATCTTGGAAATCTTAAAATCCCTAGATAAATCCTTTTTATATTCATTTGATAAACATGCATTCTGTCAATGTGAAGTGACCATTTGTCTTTTCTAGCCAACAAAATTCCACACATGCTCAAGGCTCAATTCAAAAGTCACCTTTTCTCTAAAGATTGTGCTGCATTGTATAATTGAATCTTACATTTAAATTCTTAGTCACTTTGTATGGCAAAAATTGAGAAAAGCAAAATTACCAATGAAAATCACTTAAATCACCCAATATTACATATAGATGGTTTATTTATGCAAACCTGTGTGAAATCCTTTATCTAAAGGATTGGCTGGTGAGAATTTTCTATGTCTCCACGTCTCAAGAAAGCCTTAAGTCATTCACACATTCATTCTATCATTTTTGTTCTTGATCTTTTCAGGCTTACTTGCATCCATTATTTATTTAATAGAATTGAAGCAGGTGTGTCACTCAACTACACTGACCTAGATCTTCTCAAAAATACTAACCATCTCTCCTCTGTGTCTTGATTACCCTCCTTATGCTATCTGCAGGAAGTTTATCATATTTATCATTTCTTTTTGGGGAGATGGGAGAGTGAGGCACCCCCCACGGCCATCTCCTATTTGGATATAATGTTTTCTCCTTTTTGAGAGACACTAGCAGTGGAATTAAAAATAGGAAAGATTAAAATATAATCCAATAGGACAGTATTAGGGATAATAACATGGAAAAAAAAACATTGAAACAGGTGTCTAGTAAATTGCTCAGTAAAAATTTGTTTCCTGATTGAATCTTTTGGTTGCTGACAACTATGTTCCTAGATTACAGAGCTGAGAACTAAAGCTAACGGTGGTCATGGTCCTAAGGGGCTTTTGCTTGGTGAATCCTGATTTGACGTCCCAGCTGACCTCTGCCAAAGGCTCCACTGTTCTATTTTTCTACAGCTATAACAATATTGTGCTTTGTTCTATCCACAACCATTTCCCAAACTAGAAAGCGAGTTCTATGAGAACAGGGACTGTCTCTTGTTTATCTTTGTATCCCTGCTGTGTGGTACAGTTTAGGGAATAACAGATCTTCAATAAATATTTGAAGAGAGAATGATAATTCTTAAATTATACATGTTTCCACACAAAAAATCTTATCAATTTATACAATCTTTTCAAAATACATGAAATTCAGTTAAATTTCATTAACTGACAATGGGAGTAATTTCTCCTTATGTTGTATTTGTAATTGTTATATAATAAAACAGAATTATGCTGAATTTAAACTTAATTTCTAATAAGAAGCTTTTTATCTATCAAAAAAAAGCAAGTGAAGATATGCCACTTAGATGATTCATAATAATGTTTATGCCCATACTAAGCAAGAAGAGATAATTAAACCCCCTAGTGTGCTCACACAGAGGGTTGATAAATGTTTATTAATTATTATGGATGTGCTATAGATAACAAAGGACAAAATATAAACGGTCATTTAAAACCAGCTGGTGCCTAGTTCTAGAATTGAATTTTGTTCTTGCATTTCTCCATAGCATGAATATAGCTTCAACTCGAATAATTAAATTGAGGACTCTCTTCAACAAAACTCTCTAATGAGATCTTTAAAGAGAACCTTGTTGAACAACAAGTTCCAGCACAAGATTTACATAGAATTTTTTTAACAAATTTAAGAAACCATTGCTTTGATAGTAGCTATTCCTTAGACATCAGAATTTAGACAATCTGGTACTGGACAGCAGATAAAGTCAATGGATAGTTAGCAACCTTAGATCATATGGCATGAAATAAATCACAAAACAAGACTTCTTTCATTTACTGTCTTCTACAGTGTGATACTAAATTTGTTTGAGATAAATGGTTTCCATCATATGCTTCTGTTGAGGATAAAACCCAGAAAATGACACCATTAATAAATATGCTGAAGTCTCCTCATTATTCAGGAAGATTAGAATAAAGAACCCAGATAACAGGTCTGTAGATTGTTTTCCTACCATATTCTAGGGCTTTGCTAATGACTACAAAGTTTAGGATTGTCTATATAAATCAGAAAATGTGAACGTGATAGGAATATTAAATAATTAGAAACATGTTTCAATCACATTTTAAGATTTTTTACATACTTAAGGTAGTTTTTTTTTTTTTTTGCAGGCTCATGAAGAAGTCTTTTATGCTGTGGACTTTTGCAATAAATTAAAAGAAATAACATATAAGAATTTTCCAGTGAGGATTTTAATTTAGTCATTTATACCTTATGTGTATTATAAATTATACATATGGTTATCTTTCATGATTCTAGGCAATTATTTTCAGAAGAGTAATACACTTCCTTTTAAATAGTTATAATATGAGCAATAAGAGTAGCCTCAAAATTAATTATTTAACAGGTGATAATAGTATTTTGGTTTGGGATCATGTAAGCAAAAGAGGCCATGCTCCTTCCTGTGGGCAGGACTCCAGGTTAATATCCTTTTACAGATACAAGTGATCCTAACACACACATAACAAACTGATAATGGAAACTAATTATGAAGACCGTGCACCCAACACCATTTGAAGCATCATGTTTAAGAGTTATTCATCTTCAAAATTCTCAAAGACAGAGTAGCTTAAAACTTCTATGCAAGATTAGAGTTTCCAGTATAATAAAATTTTAGTTTCTTAGTGAACTATAAGAATACATTTCTTTCAATATCATAAATGTGTAGAAAAATTTAATGAAGAACAAATACAGTAAATAATTATGAATAAGTAAATACAAGTAACTTTTTTCCCAGTAAGGTCTTAATAGATTTTGAAAATCATGTAACCATATCCTGAATCTTGCATTTATTTTAAAACTGCATTTTTTGCTAATTTTATTTTTTGTTACTTTGGGGTATTTTTTGCTTAGCATGCTAAGCAATACAGGTAACAGATGCTGAAAGTGCTAAAAACACTCTGCTATTTTTATGAAAAAGAAATCCAAAGTGTTTTTAAAAGCTATTTTGATATTCTGAAAGTATTTGTAATATAGGGCTGGGGGGTAAGTTATTCCTGCAAAGGGAGTGATGGCATTGGTATTTCCAAATGTGCTAAAGATTAACTTTATATTAACTATATTAACTTTATATTAATAACTTTATATTAATAATTAAAACCAAGACAGATAAATGAGGGTATGTGACATATTAAATAATTCTGATTTTGAATGTGACACTAATAGACTGCCAGATACTTGTTTCATTTCTATAAGAATTTGTATTGTTGAAACCAAGATTCTAACTACCAACAAGAGCAACAAAATCCAAACCTACAACCAACAAATCAAAAACAAAACAAAACAAATATCACCCACAAAAAAAACAACCTACCACCCAACAAATGCCCTGGTGATCCTGCTGAGTTCAGCCAAACAGTAATTACAAGGGCAGGCATGCAAACTACCAGACAGAATTATATTTGATCACAGCACCAGACCTTGCCTCCACGCTTTCTGCCATAGGCAGGGCCGTAATCACAGGGCCTCATTTAGATGCCACATCTGGGTCAAAAGACATATTCAGAGATCTAAATAAGCACTCTGAGTGGGAGAGTAGGAGAGAACTATTGACCTCTGAACTTCTTTATTTGCATGTTGATTTTTATTCAATGTGTAATTTATTCTGATGTGAAATAGGAAATATATATTTTACAATTTAAGAATAATTTTGCAGCAGGAATACTTCCTGATGTTGACATTATTCCAATTTTTTATATTCCTAATATGTTTGAAAAAGGCGTGGGAAGTAAGACGTGCAAGCGTACAATGCAGCAGGTGAGGCCCAGACACAGAAAAGTCTTTTCTTTTCTTTTTTTTTTTTAACACTAAAATCTATTGGAGCCACGCTATTTTGATTTTAAAATGCAGGGACTAGAGTACTCCTAAGAATGCTGCACATTTCTAGATTAGGTCACTCTATACATCTGTAGACATACCTCAGATTTCAGATTCTAAAATGTAGGAATAAATTTACATTCTTTGGTTTTAATGTCTCAGAGACTAAGTACCATTAGGTGTGTCTTAGAGCTTAGTGTCCTCAATTTTAAGGATTAGCGCTTGTATAATTCTCCACACTCTGATCCAATTTAATAATAGAGAAAGAGATATAGGGCACTGTGGTTAATTGTAGAAAATGATTGCCAATGACTGTTTTCTGAGGTCTGGGAAGCCATCTGAAAGATCAAACAGTACACAAAACTAGGTACAGTGTATTGTAATTAAGCAGCACCGCTAATGGCCCTGGAACAAAACTCTGCTGGAAGAAACAGTGATTAGAGACACCTGCAGGTTAATAATTAGAAGCATCTGAGCACAGAAGCAATTAATACAGGGAAAGTATCCCAGGAGAGAAAAGGCTGAGTAATAAACAAAATAAGACTCCTTCCAAATTCCCATCTTAAAATAGTCTGTGTTGTTAAAGTACCACAAAGTCCAACTTTTAAGAATGCCTATTAGTTTGTTGTGTAGCATATTCTTTTAAATTCACTTTATGTAAATATTTTTCATTCAGTATAATAAAAAATGATTGTCTTACTCCATTTACCAGGTGAGTATCAAATAATTTGTGCTGTAAAAGATCAGATATGAGAATCATAAGTAATGTTTGCTAGGCAAAGCAAAGACCACCAACATTGAAATCATGTCTAAATTCCTAGAATTTTTAAAAAGAAAACCTCCAACATATCCAAATTTGTAAGTTAAAAACCATAATAACATGTTTAATGAACTATTTTTAAGTGTTTTTATTTTTAAAGTTTGAAACTAGTTTGGTTTTAATATAGAAACATTTACATTATTTCAGGACGGCATGCTTTTTAGCATTCAATGAGTACTTTTGCCTACACACAAAAACAAGTTCAGCTACGATATATTCTTTATCTGTGCTGACCCCATCTTTTACTTTTTATTGTATGTATCTATATGCAGTTCTTATTTCAAAATTATATCAGTTTTAGCCACCTTAAATACATAATATTCAATTAGGTCCCACTGCTCATTTTCTGTTCCAAGCTGATTGTGGAAGTAGATGTTTTGAGGGTATGTAGCAAAGGCTAATGTGTTCCTAAGCAAAATGGAAAAACGATAAACCGGGAAAAAGACATTAAAGGACTGCCCTGGCCATGTGACCTAATCATTAAAAAACACTTCAAGGGGAAAAAATTCAAACATGATAGAAATAAAGATTCATGAATTATGTATGGTCATAAAGGCCCTTGGAAAACACGTAAAATCCAAGCCTTAAATCGTTACTTTGAGAACTACTTCTATTATTTTTCTTTGTCTTATGATGAATAATTTGCATCTGAATCCCAATGCATTTATATCCTATAGCAAAATTTGCTCAGTCAAATATGAAAGATATCATATCACATTTACAATTTGTTTTTACTTTACCATTTAAATAGTATCTTTTTTTCATAGCAATAGATGTTGAAAAGTTTAGAATACAATGGCTCAAATTTCTGATAACTATAATTCAAGTTCACTATGAATAAACACTGCAGACAGCAAAGGTGCTATAAATATCAGTTTCATTATTATTATTATCATACAATCATTATGATTAAACGACTGCTTCAGAATGTCTCACTTTGAATACAGCCCATAGCAGATTTGTTCTATCATTATAGCTCTACTTTCTTGATTACATTTGTTGGTCTTCATCTCCTAGACTTGACATAACCTCCGAGGACTTTATAGATGTATTCTGTTTGCTGGCTTTACTTTATTGCTATGCCATTTTGTTAAATGACATTTAACATTTTGTTAAAATTAGATTTTAAATTTAAATTTTCCCTCCTTATATTTTCCAAAGAAGGTTCACATCTTGAAATTTTTGGGTTTTTCCTACTGTCATTTAGCACATTGTTACTCAAAGTGACATCCCACTGGGCTGGGCTCTGTAGCTCAAGCCTGTAATCCTAGCACTCTGGGAGGCCGAGGAGGGAGGATGGTTTGAGCTCAGGAGTTCAAGACCAGCCTGAGCAAGAGCAAGACCCCATCTCTACTAAAAAGAGAAAGAAATTAGCTAGACAACTAAAAATATATATGGAAAAAATTAGCCAAGCATGGTGGCACATGGCTGTAGTCCCAGCTACTCAGGAGGCTGAGGCAGAAGGATTGCTTGAGCCCAGGAATTTGAGGTTGCTGTGAGCTAGGCTGATGCCACGGCACTCTAGCCCCGGGCAACAGAGTGAGACTCTGTCTCAAAAAAAAAAAAAAATAATAAAATAAAAAAAAAAATAAGTGACATCCCATGGACCTCACCTGTGAGCTTGTTAGAAATGCAGATTATTAGATATCCATCCAGACCTACTGAATCAGAAAATGCACATTAATAAGACTCACA